>JAVJIF010014737.1:0-127598 GCA_038442645.1 Agave tequilana
TTTTGAAATCTTCTACCTTTTAAAGGGCGGATGGTTAGGCGACCATGCCTTATATGCCTAATTGAAAATCTATTTAAACATGTGCATGAATATGGTAGATAGTTATGAGTTATACACATGAACTTCATAAAATTTTATCCTTGCATACTCATATCTGTTTCTATATATGTATGCTTCAAACTATCAAATAATATCAATTTCAATTGGTATTTTATTTTTCATACATACATACATACATACATACATACATACATACATACATACATATAATATATAATATATATATATATATATATATATATATATATATATATATATATATATATATATTTATATATATATATATATATATATATATATATATATATATATATATATATATATATATATATATATATATATATATATATATATATATAGACCACACACACACACACACATACATATACACACACACACACACAAATGTGTGTGTGTTGTATATATATATGTACATATATATATACACACACACACATATGCGTGTGTGTGTGTATTGATTTGCTTGATTTACAAATATCCATTATATGTTTAAAGCACAAATTATGTTTATGTAAGCTTGACTAATTTTTTTAATATAAATTGATATCTTTATAAGCTTATGCATTGTTTTCAATTGGTATTTCAATTGATATCAAAATATACTTCATATTTTACCTTTTAATTGGTATCAAAATTTTACAAGATATTTCTAGTATTATTAATAACTTACAAGTGATATCTTAAATTTTTGTTTATTTACAAGTGGTTTTTTAAAATTTTGTTTAACAAGTGGTATCTCAAAATTTAGTTTGTTGACTTAAGAGATTTCAAAATTTTATTTTAAAATGATTTCAAAGATTTGTTGATATATATTGCCTATATGCAAGGGGAGCTTAACATCTCTTCTATATATAAATTCATGTTGAGTGTATCTTATATTGAGGAGCTTGACATCTCTTCTTTATGTGATACACGTGTGTAGGGGGAGCCTAGCATATCCGCTTATACATTGTATATTATGTTTTGAAAAACACCTAGAGGGGGGGTGAATAGGTGTAAGTGCTAATCTAAGAAACTAAATGCAAACTATGTGCGCTAAATGCGGAAGCTAATGCAAATCTTGCAACACACTTAATACAATCCACCAAGTGTAGCCGAATTCCCCTTGCGAGGCTCTGGACTAACTCCTCTTGATTCCCCTAGATATGGGTTGAGGCGCTATGTGAAGCTCTTGTTGGATGAGTATAAGTGATGCACACACACAAGCAAGCCAAGCATATAATAGATATGACAATAAGAGATGCAAGGCACAACACAAGCAATATATGATATGGCAATATGAATTATGCACAACACAAGCAAATATGGTATGATATGAAGTATGATGCTTTGCACAAATATAAGAGAGAGAGTTAGAGAGACAATGGATCAATACGCAAAAAACACCAAGATTTGTTTCGAGGTTCGAGCACCTGCTCTACATCCCCGCCTACACCACCGTGTAGGATTTCCACTATCTCAACTCCCACCGAGGGAACCTCTACCAAAGAGGATTTCTTACAACTCTAGGAGTACCAAACTCCTCTCTCAAACAACTACCTCACAACCGAGGGGTAAGGCCCGTAGCCAATACAACAACCATCCACACACCTCTACCGAAGAGGCTCACAACCAAACTTCACCTCTACCTAAGAGGGAGCAAACCAATACCACTCCGATCACCTCTACCGAAGAGGATACAACAAATAAAGGAGGGTTACACAACACAAGAGGTTTACAAACACAACCTCAAACTCTCTCTTCTTTCTTCTTTTTCCACAAAAATAAGATCCTAATAGTTTAGGATAGTATGATAGCTCAAGTGTGGAAAACTAGGTGTTTTTGGAAACAAGCAACAAAGAAAAACTAATTGGGAAGTCTCTTGTAAAAGATAGAAAATGCAAGATCAAATCAAAATCCCAAAATCTAGTTTTCTTTGATTTTCCAAAAACCCAAAACAATAAAGATGAGAAGTATAAAGCACAAAAACTCCTTTTTAAAACTCTTTTAAAACTCTTCAGAAAACCAGAATTTTTTCTATTAAAAACCTTAGCCAAAATCCCCAAAGAAATGGAGTTTATATAGGCCAAACAGAAAACTAGCCGTTAGAGCTGAGCTGGCAGCTCTGACAGGCGGCGGTCGACCGGTCGACCGCCAACGGTCAAAATATGACCGTTGGGCACTAGCGGTCGACCGGCCCGGTCGACCGAAAAAACCAGTGAGCAAAACTCTCACCTCGGTCGACCGGCCCGGTCGACCGGCTACATGTGTCGCCAGCGTGCACGTTTGTGCACATCGGTCGACCGAGTCGGTCGACCGGCCACTTGGTGCGGTCGACCGTCCCGGTCGACCGTACTGGCCTGGCAGGCACAGTGCAGGGCAGAAAAGTAGTGTAAAATATTTTCTAAAAATCTCATAAATTCACAGTAAATCCACTAGATAGTTTTAATCAAAATAAAAACTGTTTTTCTAAAAACATGTGTTTCTAAAACTTGTTTTATCATTTTACTTTGATAACCAAACTTGTGATAAAAATTTCAAGACATATATCAATCATATCAATTCATTTTTGTGTCTTGCAAATTTTATCAAAACAAAAACCGGTATTTTTATCAAACTTGATTTTTCCAAAACATGAATAGGGATATCAAAATAAGTTTGTTTACCAAGATAAAGCATGTATGTATAAATAGAAAACATCTACTATACATATACCATATGTAAACTTGTTTTGATCAACTATTCATGAAAACCAAATATCAAAACATAAAACGTGTGTGTTTTGTGCACTTGAGCATATCAACTAAACTAAGCTTTACAAATGGATCTAAAACTCACAATCTAAACTAGGATACCTAAGTCTTCTCTTGAGGAACTCCATCTTCAAGTAGACTCGGTCCAAACACCGTGATTCTCCAAGTGCAAAGGTATGATCTTTAAGCTTTGGCACCGGAATCATCATGAATAGCTTCTAATCATCTTGTTGAAGCTAATCACCAACCTAATATCCTGTTAATGATCTGAAACTTAGAAACACAAGAATATTAGTAAACATAACTACATGAGTGTTGATCATCATCAAAACTAGAGTGGAAGGCCATTGGGCCAACAATCTCCCCCTTTTTGATGATGACAAAACTCATGGAGTTATATATGCATGGATTAAAGATAAGCTTCAAGGAAGCTCCCCTTAACTCATGCATAGGGATAAACAATAAATATATGCAATGAATGTTAAACATGAAACATGCGTATGCATAAACAATAAATGGTTTCTAGATACCAATTGAAAAATTCAACACAAAATAAGCTCTAGATACCAATTACAAGCAAACTCTATATATCAATTAAACTTAATATTCTTGAGATTAAAACATAATATATGCATATAAAACATAAGCATGCATATAAAACTTCATAAATACTTCTCCCCCTTTTTGTCAATCATCAACAAAGGGGTAATCAAAACCATAAATAAAACGAGGGGTAAAAATCTTTCTTCCCCTTTATGTCAATCAAAACAATACAAACAATGTTCTCCCCTTTTTGTCTAAAACAAAAAACAAAATCAATAAGGGTGACTACAAACATGATATCAATTAAAAATATGTCAATGAAGCATCTTGATACCAATAAACAAGAATCAATATATGTTATATGCTATATACATTCATGAAGAGGAAGACGCTAAGTTAGCTTCCCTACACATATGCATTACATGAAGAAGGGATGACAAGCCCCAATTCACATAACACATATTATGTAATGCATAAGAGGAGATGTGAAGCTCCCCCTACACACGTATATCATATAAAGAAGAGTTGTCAAGCTCCTCAATTTATAATATACTCAACATGAATCTATATGTAAGAGAGATGTTAAGCTCTCCTTGCATATAGGAAATACAAATCAAAACTTTGAATATTTTCTTAAACAAAATTTTGAAATACCAATTGTAATTAAACATAACAAATTACCAACATAACAAATTTTGAATGTCTAAACACAAATTTTGATACCAATTGTAAGAATATATTTCATTTGAAAATTTGATGTTGATATCATATGTTTAAAATAACAACTTTTAATCATAAAGTGTGGGAGTACAAATACCAATTGAAATACAAAAATCAAATTTTCTCCCCCTTTATGAAATACAAACTAAAGTCATGCATAGTCTTGATAACAATTTAAAAGTAATCAATTTAAACAAAATTGAAACTCCAGCACTAGCATAAACACAAACATATATATGTATGAAAGATAGATACCAATAGAAATTGATATACTTGGAATTTAAAGCATACATACATACAAAACATATATGAGTATACAAGAAGATCAAAATGATACCAATTGAAAGAGTTCAATGATACCAATTGACATAACAATAAGTTCAAGTGTATACATCATATTATCTACCACCCAATCATAATTCAAGTTTTAAAGATTTTCAATTTAGGCATACATGAACATGATCTCCCATCCTACCGCCCTTATAGGGTAGGGGTTTTCAAAAATAGATTTGAAAATGTAGTTTTGTTTGAAAATCTCTACCATATGAAGAATACCGCAACTAGTTAAATGGAAAAATTTGTTAACTAGTGCGAAATCCTTCAAGTAAGGAATAAAACAAATTGTTTTTCATAAACATGAAATTCACATCATATCAAACACTCAAGTTCAATTATTCCTTAAAACACGAAATCATCGAAACTATCTAATCTTCAAGGCATATGTATGTCTAATACAAACTAAAGTATACATACATATCCAAAACATAACGAGTCCACAAAATATATGCATTAAGGCACGTGGCTCAAAAGGATACTCATGTATAGTCAATAGTTTGGATAAGATGGACATATACATGAAGTTAAATATTGACACAATAAACATGACAATCATGAAAACATGAAAAAGCATGAAAAGTATGAAAATTTAGCTTTTCATTAAAACAATTTGATACCAATTCTTTTCAAGGTATATGTATGATTTGTCAACACAAGAAGTATACATACATATCCCTTAAACACACTTTGAGTCCATAATAGATATTTGCATGAAAGGCAAATGACTCAAGGGGTATACATGTATATCTTCAAGTTTGGCAAAATACACATATACATGAAATGAAAACTCATAAGAACAAATATCAAAAATGGAATACAAGTTTAAAATGTATGAATCATCAAAACTAGACTATACTAGCACATCTAATGGGAACAAACAAGCATTCAATCCCAAACATATATAGATTTGTTTGTGGCCCATTCTATGTACAAGTATATAACTAGTCTTAACGAAAACTAACACTTTAACATATATTCAAAACATGAAGCATCAAAACAAATCTAAAAGTCATCATGATAAAACTAAAACATGATTATTATGTGAATTCACATGTATTAGATTCATGATGTACATTATAGCTCAAACAAAAGTGAGAACACTAATTATGGTTCATATAAGCAAGTGTGTCTCAAAAAACTATACATGTATGTCAAGGATCTAATAAACGGCATGTACATACTAATCCATAGACAATGAAAACATGCTATAAAATAAATGAATATGAAAGCATGTAAATAAATAATACGGAGTTAGGAATCGTTACCAAAACCTAGAAGGCAACTCTCCTTGTCTCCAAAACTTGGTGGTCCTCTCCACCAAACCTTCCTTGAAAGTGATGCATCCATTTGATTTCCTTTAAGTTCGAACGCATCCACTCCAAGGTGTCATCACTCTCACGTCATGTGAGAGCCCACACCTACATCAAAAATAATAGGAGGGGTGGTCTTTGGTACCCACATCTTGTTGGGTCCATGGGGGTTAGTTCCTTCTCTAACCCAAACAAACTTCTTGCTAAATTATCAATATTTAATCTATCAAAACAAAATTTAGCAAGGTGGCCCTTACGTCCACAATGTGTACAAGTGTACACATGAGCATACTTGTGTTGATGGTGTCCGTGTGAAGCATGTGTATGCCGTGATGGGTGTGCATGCATAAAGGATGGAACTTGTTTCTTTCGAACCAAGATTTCCAACCGTATATGGTTCTTAGCACATTGGCTCATAGTGGAGCCCAAACAATCTACTCTCTTCTTAAGCATACAAATATCATCATTAATCTTAGAAGAAGAGGTACATGCATTAGGTAGTCTAGATGATGAGGCTACACTAGCATGGCAAACATGAGCATTAATTTTATTTTGCAAAACCATATTCTTATCTAAACAAGCATTCAACTCATTTGAAATAGAAATAATTTTTTTTTTTCAAATCAACATTTTCTTTCAAAACAAAATCTACTTTTGAAGACAAGTTTTCATTTTTTCTTCAAAAGAACATGGCAATCATTTTTATTTTTCAAAAAGTTATTTTCTTTAAGTGCAAGATCAAGTTGAGATTTTAATGAATCCCTTTCATTATAGACCTCAACCTTTTCTTGCAAAACATTGGTAAGTCTAGCATGCAAACTCTTATTTTCTTTTTCAAGGCCTAGACTTTCCTTTTTCAAAATCTTATATTTTTCTATAAGTTTTTCACAAACAATTGAAAGTTCTTCAATTAAGGCATGGGGATCAACATAATCATTTGAAGAACTAGCACAATCATTACTATCTAGGTGGGATTCCGAATGTACCTCAAGGGAGTCATTCCCTTGGACCATGTAGCATTGTTGTGGTTCGGATTCTCCACTAGATTCCTCTTCTTGTTGGATTTGGACTTGAAGCTTGGAGGTGTTGGTGGTTGTCAATTTGTTCCACACTACAAAAGCGGAATCAAAGTTAGAACCACATAAAAGATAATCTTTAGATAAAGTGCTTCTAATGGCCTCTAGGGCTTGTGCATTGGCCCCTATATGATTGCAATCACCAGATAACATCTCTTGGTGGCCGCAAGGAAAACATGCAAACCTAGGGTCTTTAGGTACATGGACATCCTATACTTCCAAACATCAATGTTGGAAGGGTCAAAGCTAGGAGGGGTCATGAAGTCCATGGCAAACTATATGTGTGCAAGCAAACAAATGCAAATGTAGATTAGCAAGCAAATGGATCACTCCTAGGATGTTAAGCCTAAGTATCAGGAGCACTAGCTCTGATACCAATTGAAAAACACCTAGAGGGAGGGTGAATAGGTGTAAGTGCTAATCTAAGAAACTAAATGCAAACTATGTGCGCTAAATGCGGAAGCTAATGCAAATCTTGCAACACACTTAATACAATCCACCAAGTGTAGCCGAATTCCCCTTGCGAGGCTCTGGACTAACTCCTCTTGATTCCCCTAGATATGGGTTGAGGCGCTATGTGAAGCTCTTGTTGGATGAGTATAAGTGATGCACACACACAAGCAAGCCAAGCATATAATAGATATGACAATAAGAGATGCAAGGCACAACACAAGCAATATATGATATGGCAATATGAATTATGCACAACACAAGCAAATATGGTATGATATGAAGTATGATGCTTTGCACAAATATAAGAGAGAGAGTTAGAGAGAACAATGGATCAATACGCAAACACCAAGATTTGTTTCGAGGTTCGAGCACCTTGCTCTACATCCCCGCCTACACCACCGTGTAGAATTTCCACTATCTCAACTCCCACCGAGGGAACCTCTACAAAGAGGATTTCTTACAACTCTAGGAGTACCAAACTCCTCTCTCAAACACACCACCTCACAACCGAGGGGTAAGGCCCGTAGCCAATACAACAACAATCCACACACACCTCTACCGAAGAGGCTCACAACCAAACTTCACCTCTACCTAAGAGGGAGCAAACCAATACCACTCCGATCACCTCTACCGAAGAGGGATACAACAAATAAAGGAGGGTTACAACACAAGAGGTTTACAACAACAACCTCAAACTCTCTCTTTCTTCTTTTTCCACAAAAACAAGATCCTAATAGTTTAGGATAGTATGATAGCTCAAGTGTGGAAAACTAGGTGTTTTTGGAAACAAGCAACAAAGAAAAACTAATTGGGAAGTCTCTTGTAAAGATAGAAAATGCAAGATCAAATCAAAATCCCAAAACCTAGTTTTCTTTGATTTTCCAAAAACCCAAAACAATAAAGATGAGAAGTATAAAGCACAAAAACTCCTTTTTAAAACTCTTTTAAACTCTTCAGAAAACCAGAATTTTTTCTATTAAAAACCTTAGCCAAAATCCCCAAAGAAATGGAGTTTATATAGGCCAAACAGAAAACTAGCCGTTAGAGCTGAGCTGGCAGCTCTGACAGGCGTCGGTCGACCGGTCCGGTCGACCGCCAACGGTCAGAAATATGACCGTTGGGCACTAGCGGTCGACCGGCCCGGTCGACCGAAAAAACCAGTGAGCAAAACTCTCACCTCGGTCGACCGGCCCGGTCGACCGGCTACATGTGTCGCCAGCGTGCACGTTTGTGCACATCGGTCGACCGAGTCGGTCGACCGGCCACTTGGTGCGGTCGACCGGTCCGGTCGACCGTACTGGCCTGGCAGGCACAGTGCAGGGCAGAAAAGTAGTGTAAAATATTTTCTAAAAATCTCATAAATTCACAGTAAATCCACTAGATAGTTTTAATCAAAATAAAAACTGTTTTTCTAAAAACATGTGTTTCTAAAACTTGTTTTATCATTTTACTTTGATAACCAAACTTGTGATAAAAATTTCAAGATATATATCAATCATATCAATTCATTTTTGTGTCTTGCAAATTTTATCAAAAACAAAAACCGGTATTTTTATCAAACTTGATTTTTCCAAACATGAATAGGGATATCAAAATAAGTTTGTTTACCAAGATAAAGCATGTATGTATAAATAGAAAACATCTACTATACATATACCATATGTAAACTTGTTTTGATCAACTATTCATGAAAACCAAATATCAAAACATAAAACGTGTGTGTTTTGTGCACTTGAGCATATCAACTAAACTAAGCTTTACAAATGGATCTAAAACTCACAATCTAAACTAGGATACCTAAGTCTTCTCTTGAGGAACTCCATCTTCAAGTAGACTCGGTCCAAACACGTGATTCTCCAAGTGCAAAGGTATGATCTTTAAGCTTTGGCACCGGAATCATCATGAATAGCTTCTAATCATCTTGTTGAAGCTAATCACCAACCTAATATCCTGTTAATGATCTGAAACTTAGAAACACAAGAATATTAGTAAACATAACTACATGAGTGTTGATCATCATCAAAACTAGAGTGGAAGGCCATTGGGCCAACAGTTTTATGTGAGATAGGGTCTTGTCATCCCTTCTTCATGTAATGCATGTATGCAGGGGGAGCTAATTTCACGTCTCTCGTCTTCATGAATGAGTATCGCATATATATCTTTATTGTTTGATTTGTTTTCGCCCCTTTGTTGATAAATTGACAAAAAGGGGGAGAAAAATTTTGAGAGTTTATATATGCATGTTTATTTTCTTGTTTATGCATATATGTTTTGTTTATACAAAAGGGGAGAAGAATTTGGTGAGCTTATGCATGTTTATCTCCTTGTTTATGCATATATGTTTGTTTAGTTTTATGCACTTCATTGAATATATTATATTTATTGTTATGCATGAGTTAAAGGGGAGCTTCTATGAAGCAAATCTTTAATCCATACATATATAACTTTATGAGTTTTGTCATCATCAAAAAGGGGAGATTGTTGGCCCAAAGACCCATCGCTCTAGTTTTGATGATGATTAACTCATGTAGTAATAGTACTAATGATCTTGTGTTTATTTAGTCTCACATATTTGATCAAGATCTTAGTAGGGGTTTAGCTTCAACAAAGGATTAAAAGTTAAGTTTGGAGCTAGCACGTGTTGATTCAAGTGCTCGCGCATCAAGATCGCATAAAGTACTCAAGAGGAGTCTAACTCATTGGATCAAGGTTTGGACCAAGTCAAGAAGGAGAAGAAGATTTTCAAGAAGACTTGTGTCCGATTTTGTAAGTGTCAAGATTTATTTTTAGATAATATATAAAGGATAGATTAGTTGGTCGATTGCTCATGTTCATATACCACACACAAAATTTATATGTGTTTTCATAAGATAGTGATTGAACTTTTACCTGCACACAAAAATATAGTATTTTAGTTTTAAGAATAGATGTGCAAGTTCTCAATTCTAATCCGCGGTAGCAGGGCTATGCGGGTCGTGATCCTCAGGGAGGGACTAGCGATAGAAGCGTTTGTAAGATTCTCTAAAAATTATTTATTTTTAAGTTAAGTTAAGAGGAAGGCGGTTTTTTTACAATGAGTCGGTAAATAAAGAATTGGGAAAAGAGTTGTGATTTATTCTACAAAAAAAAAGAAAAGAAAATAAAATAAAAGAAATACTAACCTTGGTTGAAGAATAACATGAAATCTTAACACTTTCTACCTTGCTTTTGGAGGCATGAACGTATAAAGCATAGGATCGATCTCAGTCCCCTGTTCGCATTAGATCATCAAGCCTTGGCAAGCATGAATTGATACGCACCTTGAGGAGGAGAACATCTCCATGAAATATCGTTGGCTCTCGCTAAGACTCGTTATACTCGTGCTTCAGAAATCACTTGCATGCTCATATAAACCAACATAGATCAAAGAGAAAAAGATGAGAAAATAAAAAGAAAAGTAAAACATAGAACAATGAACAAAATAAAAAGATTACCTTTATTAATTAGTACAATGGCAGAGAAGAGGAAGGTACATCGGTGTCACGCTCAATATAAGCCTCTCTCTCTTGAAAATAAAAAAAAACCTAATTACAAAACTAGAAGAAAGAGAAAAAAACCTAAAACCCTAGCTTTTGGCCCTTGGCTCTTCGCTGGACTACTCTGTACGTTGCACTGCAGGGGGTATTTATAGCTTCAGAAGGGAGAAGAGTCCTGGATAAAGTCGCCCACGAAATCTGGTATCCAGATAACATCAAAGTGCCGCAAAAACCTGGTATTTGCCGCAATTTTGCGGCAAAACTGGCTCTTCTGGCCATGCGCTTTGGCGCGTGGCTTCTTCTGGTCCGTTCATCTGGGCGTTTACTTCTGGAAGTGTGATCCTGGCTCTTCATCTTGGGATTTCGAGATAACTTAGAAATCAAGTTACCTTGATCTCAAATATCCCAAATCTTTTATCCACGAATTTCCTTCTTATCTTTGGCTTTATACTCATCCTGCAAGAGTTTAGGGTTGGGTAGAATTCTATCCTTCCCTCATCTTTAATAATTGCAACTTTAGCCCTTGTATATTTGCACTTTGACAATTGATATTTGCGCTTTTGCACCTGGGCTTCAAACATGGGCTTGGATCTGGGCTTTGGGCTCTTTTAAGCTTTATTTATTATTAAAATAATAATTCGAGGCCGCACACAATAAATTATAAATTATTAATAATTGTGCAGAATTAAATGAATAAATATGAAAATGTGATGGTAAATGTTATGATAAAAATGCACTTTTGACTACCAATCACACCCCCCACACTTATTTTTTTGCTCGTCCTCGAGTAAAAACAAAGAAAAGAAAAAGTTAATCTAACCTAACTCACTTTCGTAGGAATCACGGTTGCACTTAGCACGTGCAACAAGACGTTAAACCTCTAGGTTACCCTAGAGGACGAGTGTTGTCTCGTGAGGGTTTTCAGCGGATTACACCCACAAAATCCATAAAAAGAAAAATATTTGAATTATTATTGAAGAGACTAAGTAGTCTATAAGTTTTAGGATCTTCATTTTTATTCATTCTTAGACTTAGTCTTTATAAAGTAATTGTTATCCATTTTAGGTAAGGGTCAAAATTGAACTTCTAATATAGTCTTTTTCGTTACCAAAAATCATATGCATCCTTGTAACTTGGCTAGGAATTCCTTAACTTGGACTCTCATGCCTCTTTAATTTTTTTCTCTTCCTTTTTTTTTTTTAATATGTATAACTCATCTAATTTTCTTTTGTGTAAGCATCAAGTCTTCTTGAGGCCCTCATACCTAACTAATTGACTCTTAGATGTGTTAATACATATCTCATATTCTTAGTTTTATTAGGCTTTCTAATCCACCCATGTAGCGAATTTAAAGTCGATGACTCCCAAACCGGTTGGCTTTAGGGCACCAGGTGAGAAAACACCCCGCGGACTCAAATTCGAGTGAACTAGGCCCAAAACTAAGGACTTTATTTTATTTACTCACCTTTAGGCATGAATACTTATGTTTCTTGAGGCACATGTATCCAGCTTAATTAGTGATTTTTTTTTTTTTTAGTTTTTTTATGAGGCACAAGGTCTTTGTCTTAGAGTCCTAGATATACATTTGGTATGCACATTTCATTAAGGTAAAAATTAAGACTAACTACTTATTCAATTTCTTCTCCTATACTTAAAAATTCAACAATTTATTTATTTTGACCAAGTTTTAGAAATCCTAATCATGATTTTCCTAATCCTTAAAACTAACTTAGATTTCTTTCAAAAAAATAAGTCAAAATATTGTCCTTTTTATAACATTTTTTTTAAATTTTTTTTATTAGCAAATTTTTGTTAGTTTCTACTTATGTTAGTATGTTAGTAAAGCCTACCCCCACATTTATCTCATGCATTGTCCTCAATGTATGAATGAATGCATGTACGCATGAAACAGAACAAGGGAAGGCGGAAGTTACCTTAGGGTGGTGGTTTCGGAGGTGGTCTAATTGGTCCACGAAATGCGGCCCAATCAAGATAACAGATAATTTGGTGGAACCCACCAGAAACTTTCCTTACATAACCCACTAAAATATATGTATGATCATTTTTTAGAATTTTCACCCCATCAAATTTCCAAATTTCATAATAAATTTCAGAGTTAATTGTCTCAACCTTCTTGTCCCAAATGGAGTATGAAAAGATGGAATTATTGACTTGGACATTATAGGTACGGGAACGAATACCGACTCAAGGAAGATGCTCAAATCAAGTAAGGGCTCAGGAGTCGGGCTAGGTTCAAGAATTGAGTCCAAGTCAAGAAATTGAAACTCAAGTCCACAATCTTCTTCCCACAATGGAATGTGACCTAATATGGGTGATATCTCTTTACTTCCAATATTAAGGAATTCTAGCTCATCGCCATACAATTCTTCAAAACTAAGGTCAACATCTTCCGTCAGAATTGTACAATCAGTTTCAGAAGTAAAGAGATTGTGAGAATCTAGGTCGCATATCTCATTGGGTTCAATGTAATAAAAAGAACTTTCCAATTTATCCATAGGATTTTCAAATTGTAAAATTGGTCAAGTTCAATATGATCATCTAAAATAGGTGATTCAATTTCATGATGAATTGGAATAGGATCCAATGTTGACTCTGGAAAAGTGAAATCAGGTGGAGACACTGGAGTCATTATTGAATCAGGAAATAAAACTGAATCATCAAGTTGGGGATCATGATCATATTCATCCTCAAGTTCTATTTTAGGAAAGGAAAAACTTGCCAAACTATCAACAATTGGAGTTTCGGCAAGTTCTAATAATTGTACTGAATTAGAATCTTATTGTCCAAAGCAACTTGGTTCGTCGGCTCTAAAAGAGTGGTCAGCGATATCAGAATTAGCCGGACGGTGAGAACGTAAGGATTGAACCATCAAATCTATGTCATGCTCACGAGCTAATCTAGCCTGAGTCATGGCTTCAACCCTCTTTTGTGATTGGGCTTGGAAAAAGGAAGTGTAATCGTGATGAAGTTGTGAGTCGGTGGACTCACGCATCATCATGTCTAAGATTGATGGTGGTTGTTGCTTGGACTCGTGCATACTTATCATTTCCCCGATAGATGGTAATCTATTCTGAATGGGGGGATCTGAGTATGAATCATTGAAAGAATGTGAACTAGATGGATATGAAGGACAATTTGGTTGAGAATTAAACTCGGGGGAATGAAAACCCCATGAACTCTGTGACGAGTTGAAATTATTATGGACATTATAGTCATAAGATGGAGGGTGTGGGTATATTCATTCGGATAAGACCATTCCGGCACACTAGATTGGTCAAAATTATGATATGCCGGGTTGGTAATATCCGAAAAAGAATTAGGTGTGTAATATGGATTAAAATTGGAAAAATTATTATAAGCCATATCACACAAACACAAACAAAGAAACAAACAAATAAACAAAAAAAAAGAAAAATTCTAACCTAAGTTAGGGTAGACCTATGACCTAGACGACTTCTAACTGGTTAGACTGTCCACGGGGGGTAGGGTGCAGACTTTGACCACAAGTTAATCAGCCAGGTCAAGGCAAGAGTGGTGGGAGGTTTTCCGTCAAAGACGTTCCTTAATTAAATAACCACCAATCTTCGGGCTTTCGGCCCTCAATCCCTTTCCTAGACACTGATTTGGCAAGAGTCAACTTCCAACACTGTTCCCCTTAGGATAATCTCCTATTGAGTCTGAGATGTCCCTAGGGCCAACGTCTACTCAGTTTTAGTTAGGCTTGGGTTAGTGAGTGCTTGGGATATGATTTTTGGGTTAAGGAAGGGTGATGAAATCCCACCTTATCTTGTTAATAGGTTATGCCCTTAAGATGAATTAGTGCAAGTGTACAAGATAAGTAGATAAGATTCACTCAAAGCAGAAAATCAACCAAGAGATGAGTCCTATTCTACATACAATGCGTACGTACCTTGCTCCAGCACTCTTCAACAGTAAAATAAAGTAATTGAAAAGACACGTGCCTAATATGCAAACGTCTAATCAATTTTTATCTTTAACAACAAATAGTTTACTGTTGAATTAATTAGCAGTAAGCAGGTATATCACAGAACAAAATAAACAGAGCAGTAAACAGAATTTACAATTTGCAGCAACCTGCAGAAAACCAAATTAGTAGTGAACTACTATTGCCGCAGAATTGCGGCTTTTGCCGCAGATCAGCGGCAAATATGTAGGCCCTGGTGCTCTGCCTTCGAGGGCAGAGGCACTGGGTTGCTGTATGTCCTTGATGCTGCTCTGTTTCTGTTTCCTTTTCTCTAAACCTGCGAACAGAAAAGAATAAAGAATTAGTTAAAAATTAAAATTTTGTTTTAGAGATAAACTTACCGTCCCTTCCCGGCAACAGCGCCAATTTGTTGACTGAGATTTCCTGCACACAAAATATGAATATTAGATCTGAGAATTAAAGATGTGCGAGGTGCTCAATACTAATCCGCAGTAGCAGGGCTATGCGGGTCGTGATCCTCAGGGAGGGGACTAGCGATAGAAGCGTTTGTAAGATTCTCTAAAAATTATTTTTTTTAAGTTAAGTTAAGAGGAAGGCGGTTTTTTACAATGAGTCGGTAAATAAAGAATTGGGAAAAGAGTTGTGATTTATTCTACAAAAAGAAAAGAAAAGAAAAGAAAAGAAAATAAAAGAAATACTAACCTTGGTTGAAGAATAACATGAAATCTTAACACTTTCTACCTTGCTTTTGGAGGCATGAACGTATAAAGCATAGGATCGATCTCAGTCCCCTGTTCGCATTAGATCATCAAGCCTTGGCAAGCATGAATTGATACGCACCTTGAGGAGGAGAACATCTCCATGAAATATCGTTGGCTCTCGCTAAGACTCGTTATACTCGTGCTTCAGAAATCACTTGCATGCTCATATAAACCAACATAGATCAAAGAGAAAAAGAAGAGAAAATAAAAGAAAAGTAAAACATAAGAACAATGAACAAAATAAAAAGATTACCTTTATTAATTAGTACAATGGCAGAGAAGAGGAAGGTACATCGGTGTCACGCTCAATATAAGCCTCTCTCTCTTGAAAATAAAAAAAAACCTAATTACAAAACTAGAAGAAGAGAGAAAAACCTAAAACCCTAGCTTTTGGCCCTTGGCTCTTCGCTGGACTACTCTGTACGTTGCACTGCAGGGGGTATTTATAGCTTCAGAAGGGAGAAGAGTCCTGGATAAAGTCGCCCACGAAATCTGGTATCCAGATAACATCAAAGTGCCGCAAAAACCTGGTATTTGCCGCAATTTTGCGGCAAAACTGGCTCTTCTGGCCATGCGCTTTGGCGCGTGGCTTCTTCTGGTCCGTTCATCTGGGCGTTTACTTCTGGAAGTGTGATCCTGGCTCTTCATCTTGGGATTTCGAGATAACTTAGAAATCAAGTTACCTTGATCTCAAATATCCCAAATCTTTTATCCACGAATTTCCTTCTTATCTTTGGCTTTATGCTCATCCTGCAAGAGTTTAGGGTTGGGTAGAATTCTATCCTTCCCTCATCTTTAATAATTGCAACTTTAGCCCTTGTATATTTGCACTTTGACAATTGATATTTGCGCTTTTGCACCTGGGCTTCAAACATGGGCTTGGATCTGGGCTTTTGGCTCTTTTAAGCTTTATTTATTATTAAAATAATAATTCGAGGCCTGCACACAATAAATTATAAATTATTAATAATTGTGCAGAATTAAATGAATAAATCTGAAAATGTGATGGTAAATGTTATGATAAAAATGCACTTTTGACTACCAATCAGATAGTTTTAAGTTTAGAAAAATATCGTTTAGGATTTATCAAAACTTATTTTAGAGCTTATTGTCAAAAACATAGATATTTCATCTCATATGTGTAGTGGATCATATCCATACACACTAAGGTTTAAAATTATTTAGAATATCTTATTTTTGTATTTTGAGAAGTTGTGAAAAAATCATTTTTCAATTTGGAGATTGTTTTTGAAAAATACGTTTTTTTGTTTAAAGCTAAAATTCTATATTACAATAATGGTTCAAAATATTTATAATATGTATTGAATTTTGATCACACATATTTGTACTTCAAAGTATTTCAAAGAACTCATTTTTGTAGATTTTTAGTAATTTTATGAGATTTTATAAGAAATATAAATTCAAGTTTTAATCCCTAAAAATGTCTGACCTGGCCTTCTGCCGGTCGACCCGGACGGTCGACGAGACAGAAATCGGTCGACCGGACCGATCGACCGATGTGCAGAAACGTGCACAACCATTTGGCTGGTGGGCCGGTCGACCGGGCGGTCGACAGTCCAGAGAGCTTTGCTCTCTGGATCTGGTCCCGGTCGACCGGCCAGAGAGCTCTACTCTCTAGATCCGGCCTCAGTCGACCGGGCGGTCGACCGATGGCACAACGGTCAGAAATCCGATAGTTGGCCAGTCGACCGGATGGTCGACCGACAACAGGATTTCCTGCTGAGTTGTCACCAATGACTAGTTTTTGGAGCCTATTTATATGGGGTTGTTTTGGGCTGTTTTGAATAAGATTTGAAGTAGATTTTCAAGCTAGTTTTTTCCATCTATTTCTGGGGTTTTCTCCATCTATTTTAGAGCTAAAACTTTCATATCAAAATGAGAGTTTTCGAGAGTGATTTCAAAAGAGATTTCTTGAGTTTTTCACCACATTTCTGTCCTAGTTTTTCTCACGCATACTTCAACTTTTCATTGCTATATCAATCTTATAGGAGAGTTGTTGTGAGAGTGTTTTAGGTGATCAAAGTGTTGAGAACACCAAAGTGTTTCAACTTATATTTGAGGAGGCGAACTTGCAGGTTCGTATTGTTTTGAGTTCTTGTGGGAGCTCGGTGTGGAGGTGCGGCCTCGGCAAGCTAGTGTGCTTGTGTGTATTGTTCTTGCAGGAACAAGAGAGGGATTAGTGAGTCCAAGGAGTTCTAGTGTGAATTCATTGTAGGTATTGCGACACTGAGTGATCCGGTGGGATTATTTTTAGTGGAAAATCCTTCATAGTATTGAAGGCGGGGACGTAGAGCAAGGGTGCTCGAACCTTGAAACAAATCTCCCGTGTTTACAATTGCTCTCTCTATCTCTCACTTGTGTTTATATCTTGCATGCTTATATTGTTTATCTCTTTTATATGCTTGATATATTTGCGCTCAATTGATACATGCTTGGAATTGTTTGCTCACACTTGTATTCAACCAGGAGAGCCATAGCGTCATCTCAACTCTTATCTAGAGGAATCTTGAGGAAATAGTCTAAAACCCTTCACCGAAAATTCGGCTACACTCTTGTATTATACTTGGTGTGTTTAGCTTAATAGTTTTTACTTTGCTTAAATAGTTTTTAATTTCGTATTAATTCATCATTAGATTAGCTAGTCACCTATTTACCCGCTCTAGATGACCTACAATTTCTCACTGGGAAACTCATCAGAAACTAGTGAGTAAACTGTCCTATCTAGAGATTAAACCCTTGGTATTGCTAGCCTTCGAATAAATAAAGTATGAAATCAATGAGAAATTGAGAGGAACGTGGGAACAATTTCATGTAATATTCAGGTAATTTAGGATTACAAAGCTATATTGTTTTATTCTTAAGACTAAGAATTGAAAACGTTAGCCGGTAGTTAAACGTTAGAGGTAGCAAATTCATGACTCCTTCATAATTTCGGTAACGGAACTAGTTTTGAGACGGGGTTAAATTTTTAGTGTTATGATATATTAGTAACCTTTGGGAAAGAGATGGGCATATGTAAAGCCCAACTCATGTAGGAGATGAGGAAGACTTAGCTACAATTTACGAATAAAAAGATATAGTGTTGTTAATCTCTTGATGTGGTAAAAATTGTACATGTACATATATGCGTATGAAATCAATGTTGAATGACTATAACACTTAATTGCATATGATGTATGTATCACATGCTCTTGTGTATGATGATTTGTGATATACACTATTGATCTGGTACGCATTGTTGGGCTTTGGGTTAGGGTTGTGGGGGAGAGGAGAAGGATCCATTTCTTTCTCAATGGGTCCCCCTTCCCCTCTCTCTCACTTATTTTTTGTGGTGTTTTGATTGTGGGATTGTCTTCTGAAGAACGGAAGTAAGGCAAATGATTAATTACAGTCGATTGAGTTAAGTTGATCTCGAGGGAAAAAAATTTCTTTTGCTTTATTGTGTTGTGTTAAGGTGGAATGTGAGGGGAAATGGCAACGGGTAAGAATTTCTTTTTTGCCTTCTTTGTTTTTGTTGTGTTTCAGGGCATCGTTGTTGTCTACAAGCAGAGAGAGAGGCGAGAGAGAAATGGACTGTGTTGAGTTTATCAAGGAGTTACAGGTATACATGAGAGAGAGGGTGCGAGTTAAATTGGAGAGAAAACTAAAGAATTGGGGTACAAAGTGAAATGAGTTTGTTGAGAGGGGAAGAAACTTATATTTAGAGGATAAATTTTTGAATTAATCTTAATTTTAAAAATAATTAGAAAAATAAATTCTCCACCAAAATAATTGTAAATATTGACCTCCCCTCTTCCCCATTGGCACCACATTGGCCAGCGGTTTACTGTGGGCACCAGCATGGTGGGGGAAGGCGGCTCACAGAAATCCGGTCTTGGCAAGGCCGGACTTCAGATTTTGGTATTTAAAAAGTCCGGCCTTGCCAAGGCCGGACTTCTTTAATGCACATACAAAAAGTTCGGCCTTGTCAAGGCCAGACTTCCATCACTTGACCAAAATATCAGATTCATATGCCATTAATATGCGGCCTTGCTAAGACTGGACTCTGTATGACAAAATAAAATATAAAAAAAAACGAATCCTATAAACTAAGTCCAATATCCCTCATTCTTCTAACTTGATCTCTCTCCCTATCTCCTCTAACTCTCATCCTCTCTTTTATGCCCTAGGTTACCCCTAGAGGCGTCGCTTCTCTCTTTCCCAGGTATATATCTCTTTCTCTCTCAGCCCGCTCTCCCCTCTCTCTCTCTCTCTCTCAACCCTCTCTCCCCTGCTCTGTCCCTCCTCTCAGTCCTCTCTCTCCTTCTCTCAGTCCCCTCTCTCTCCCTCTCTCTCAGTTCTCTCTCCCTCTCTCCCCCGCTCTCATATTTTTATTTTTATTTTTTACTTTTGTGCTAAATTAAAGTGATTTGAGTAGAAGTTGTGTAGAATTTTTTTTATTTTTGTGTAAAATGTTAGATTGATTTGTGTAGAATTTGTATAGATTAAAATTTGAGTAAATTGGGGTGTTAAATTATTTGTTTGTAAAATTATTTGTAGCTTATTAAAATTTTTGTTTGTAATATTGTTAAAATTGTTGTTTGTTAAATTTTTTATAAAATTGTAATTGTTAGTTAATTAGTTGTTGTGATATTATTTTGTGAATTTGTTAAATTTTAGAAGCTCGAGCAAATTAATAATCCTTTGTTTCATCCATTAGGTACAATGTCTAGTGATCATGTCCCTCTTCTTTGTTGGGTTAATGATAAACTAATAATAGATAGGGATAATATGCCAAGCTATGTCAATAGAATAGTAAAATCCATGGTTGTTAGAAAATCATTTACAAAGTGTGAATTGATAGAAGAAAATTTATCGAATTACTAAAATTAATCCAAACGAGCATCAGCTTCACTTGACATGCAAGTGGCCAGTATCACAAAGGAATTATCAAGCAGTAGGGATGTTAATGACTGTCATGCTATACTTGAATTGTGTTCGTCCGAGCACAGTATAAAATTATACGTGGAAAAAGATATTGTGATCTATCGAGCACCTGAAGATCATAGACAATTCATACGTATGCTCGATTTGGATAATGAATCAACAGGCTTCATATCACTGGTTTATAACCCGTAAGTGTCTGTGAATTTTATTATAGCGTATAAAACTCTTTCTACTAAGTGTTTAACGAACTGTAATTTTTTGACAGTTGTAACAATTTGGCTCAAGAAGATGAGATTTGTCACAATATGAAGACATTATATATAGACTTTAGATATGATGCGTACATTCAATCGTATCCGGATAAAACGAATCTCTCTCCAGTTGAGATGAATATTACACTAACAGTTAGAGGTGATAATGCGGTGGTAGAGCCGAAGATAATGATGACCCTGATGGTGGTGAAAATGTGCCGCATGAGAATAGTATGCAAGTAGCATCATAAGGTCTTGAAGATGATGATGAAGAGGTTGAGGTTGATTATGCCAACAATGAATATGTTAAACCCGGAGACTCACACCCGATGAGTTGGAGGGTGATGAAAGTGTTCACTCTACATGTATGGAGAATATAAGGGTTGAATTTAACTTGTCTACAGCAAGAACTGCGATCAATGACTTGAAAGCGGGAGATATCTTTAAAATAAAGGTTAAATTGTTAGAAGCAATTGCCGAGTGGTCTATTATGCATGGAGTGTCATTCTCTCAAGTGAAGAGTAACAAAATGAACTACACAACAGTTTGTGTTTTCAGGGTAGAGGGAGACGACGCTTCTAGAGATGTGTGCTCATAGAGATTCCATGCCTCTGTTTCAAAGAATTCAGATGGATACTTCATGATCAAAAATATATAGGAGAGCATTCATGTAGCTAACCTTCACTAAATTCTAATCGCTGCAAAGCAACTGCATCTTTTGTGTGTAATGTGATTCTTCTTATAGTGACAAAAAAGCTTGATATGACTCTTAGGTATATTATAGATTATATTGAAGCAAGATACCACATCACTATATCATACAACAAGGCATTGAATGCTAGCACGAAGGCACTGACAAAAATATTTGGAGATTGAGAATCGTCGTATGAAATATTACCTCACTATTTGGAGGCACTTAAATCAAGCAATCTGGGTATTGTAACTGCAACAAATTTTGACCATTTGTCTTATCGATTGGTTCTATTTCATCATGTATTTTGGGCTTTTGGACCGTCCATTGAAGGTTTACCATACTGTCATCCAATTCTTAGCATTGACTGTACACATTTATATGAAAAATACAAAGGATGTCTGCTAATTGTCATAGGGGTGGATGCGGATGGTGGATTGTACCCTTTGGCCTTTGTAGTTGTAGAAGGGAAAACAGAATCATCCTGGCGATGGTTCATATCTTGCATTTATGAATTAATTCTCACTGTACAAAAAAAAAAGAGAATCACTTTTATCTTCGATCGGATGAAAGGGATACCAAATGCACTTAGACGCGGTTGGCCTTCACCACATAGTCATTGTTACTGTTTGAGACACATTAGAGTTAACTTTCAGAAGGAATTTAAAGACAAAGTCTTGCATAATTTGCTGTGAGAGGTCAGTTGTACAAAAGTTTCAGATGTTTACAAAGCCTAAAGAGCGGAACTAAAAGTGACATGTGAAGATGCAGATACTTGGACTGAGAATAATTTGAAAGATCAAGAACAACAATGGGCATTATCAAGGGAAGGGGGCCATCTATTCTGCATGATGACTACGAATGCTTCAGAGAGCTTCAACGGCGTATTGAAAGGAGCTCGCGCTTTACCAATACAAGCGTTAATTGCAAGAACATTTTTTTGCTTAGTTAAATTCTTCCAGATGCGGCGTGAAGAAGCAGAGCAATGGAATATGTCATTGACACCGAAGAATGAGACAAAGTTGAGATATCACAAAGATATAGTGTGTAGTTATTCAAGGCAAAGATTCAATCCACCGAATGGGAGGTGTCTACCCGAGAAGGATAAACTTGCACTGTTACCTTAAGAGAAGGTGAACCATATATATAGCTGCTGGTCATTCATCCCTACTTGATATCGTTTAGCTGCATGGTGAGCTACCACTTGGATGCAGCTAAAATTTAAAAAAATAAATTTATACAGATCTGTTTCTTTTGTTCCATAGTCTTTTATTTTAATCGTATGGTATTGTGCAGGTGGAATGTAGGCAAGACTTGGGATTGGACTTCACAAAGAGACTTGCAATTTTAAAGAAATAAGCTTGATATTCTAGACCGATCAACAGTTGTGTGGGAGCCATACCCTGACGAGATCCTAAAGACCTTACCTCCAATTTGTTGGCATGGATCTCATATCTGGATAGCCAAGCTTCCATTGATTTGTTTTGAGATTATGGAGATGCATGTTCTCGACAGAGTACTCCATCAGTTCAGCCTTAATCAACATATCTCTGAGGCTGTTGAGCAATTGCTTATGATGGACTGCAAGCATCAGATCGATTGGGCACACTTTCACACGACGCTTATTGACCAGTGGGCGATCGAGCCGATAGTGTTCAGAATCAGAGATATTCATTAATCGATCAATCTGAGTACATAAGGTGGTATTGGGATCACTCGCCGCTGGATTATTCAGAGTGTCGATTTACCAGCCAGTTACCAGCCTGCGTGGGTAAATGAGCAGATGTTGGTAATATTTTTAACACTATTCTTATACAAGTTTTTAATTGTTATATATTGATGAGTTTATATTAAAATACATGATATAAATTGAGGGATATATCACCACGGATACTATGGTGGCGGAGGCTTTGGAGAACGAGGGTCTCGATACTCCGTAGGATGTAGATTTCCATCGAGAGGATGGAGGAGTGGTATGCACACCAAGCACATCCGCCGCGACAATCGATTACATATACACGACATACTAGACATCCACCGGACGAGGCAGGACCTTTTCAGCCCGTTGCTAGACATGCACGATATCGACAAAATGAGGAGGAGGTAGGACCATCATGTACACAGCCTGCCTCCCAGACTACCCTTGCACGTGGTCGTGGTTGAGGACGAGGACGCCGTGGAATTAGACGTGTATTATCTTGTTTGTATAATTGAAATACTTGTGTTAAATTGATATATGATATGATACATGATATGTGATTGATGGAAGTTTTATATGATATATTAGTTTATGTTGTTGATTTCAGTTTGTGTATCAATATGTTTGTGTATCGGAGTTTGTCATATAGTTTTATTGATGTGTTGGAATGAGTTTGAATATGTGTTTTGATATATTGTGTATTGAGTCTGTGGATTGATATGTTGAGTTGGATTAAGATTGTGGAACAGATATATTGAGATTGAGATGTGTTGAGATTGAATTGAGTTGATGTTGAATTTAGTTGGGAAGTTTTTTGTATTGTACAGAAATCTGTGTTTGCAGTTTCTTGTGGTTACTGTGTTTGCAGTTTCTGGGCTTTGCTGTAACTAGAAGTGCGTTCTTGGCAAGACTGCACTTCTAAGTTCTGTAAATTGTTGAAGGATAAAAAGCCGGCCTTACTAAGGCCGGACTTTTAATAACACAGAACTGAAAGTCCAGCCTTCACAAGGCCGGATCATTTTTTCATTAGAAAAAAAAGTCCGACCTTGTCGAGGCTGATCTCTTTTTCTTCAGTAAAATAGTTCGGCCTTGGCAAGGCCGGACTTCTATGAAACATCAACACGTCGTCACATTGGCGCCACAGTCGACCGTTGGCCAACGTGACAGAGGGAGGTCTATTTTTACAATTATTTTTTGTGGGGGTTTATTTTTATAATTATTTTAAAAATAAGTATTAATTCAAAAATTTGTCCATATTTAGAAGGTGGAGGAGGGGAGAAAAATGTCAGTTTATATATTGAGAAGTTGGAGGAGAGAAGATAGTGGGTTAAATGATAGAGAAATGTGTTTGTTGAGAGGGAAATAAATAGAAAATAGATGTAGAGTATAATGGTAAGTTTACATGTTATTTTAGAACATCTGAATGTGAAAAAAATAATATTATAAAAATTTTCTGATTTACAAACAGAAAAACTAATGGGGGAGAGGGGTGTTTTGTCGCAACTTAAAATATATAGAGGGTCGTAAGAAAATATGGAGATTTTGGGGTGAATACAAAAGTAAAAAAATTTCAGGAGTTGATATGAAAAAAATCATATTTTCTTTTTGTTGTTTCTTCAACATGTTATGCCCAGTATACTAATATCTAAAAAAAAACACCTAACATAAGAGTTTGAAAAAAATATTTTGAAAATAGATCAATCTTATTAAAAATTATAACAAAGACTATTCGGTGTGTTCATCTTGATTGAACACTTTAAAAAGAAAAATTTCTCATCTATGAAATAAATAGATCATATGATTCATATCTTCCACTAGAAAATTTTTCCATTTTTGGAACCATTTTCTCAAATTACAGGAAAGATATGCATTAACTTAGACTTCCCAATATCAAACTAAGCTCACTCTATCCTCTTCTCAATGATTTTCAAATATTTCTCTATTATTTACTCTATTTACTGTATGATTTTGGGCAAGAGACTCAAATATCACTCTTTGGACATTCAATATTATCAATAGGCCCTGCCTCCGTCATGTTTAATTTTTTTATTACTTATGCTTGTATTTTAGGAATTACCTGAGAGCCTGGATGGTTTGAGCTAGTGGGGATTTAATTATTTTCATAATAACATGAGCATGTCAGTAACATATCATCTAAGTAACCCTTACTGTCAAATTCTTTCACTGTAAATTAGCCACAAAAAAAATATTTACAATATGTTAAAAAATACCAACCAAGTTGTAATGGTCAAAATTATGACCCCTGTAAGATTGCGACACCTGACAAGTCTTGTGGATCATGAAATTACAGACCCAGTCTCATTCAATAGATCTCACACGATCACCTAGCTATCAGAGCAGTTACAACCACTAGGCACGTGGGGGCTGTAGATGCGGATCTAGACCTGAACCTTATAAGGACTCAGGTCACCATCCCAAAAGACTAGCCTTCTGGGTATAGTTACCCAAATCTTTATATACCCAAGACAATTTTCATGTCTAGCGGACGTGGAACTATTTGTTCGACCCAAATTCTAGCACTCTCCCTCTCGAACAAAGAGTTTCTCTACAAGCTCATCTTCACACCTGGAAGACATATGCTCCATCGAGATCCTCTTCATTGTGTTGGTGATCGCACGCCTTCTGTGAAGCACAACTTGCAGCCTCTCCTCTTCACCCGCTTGCTGGACACGTCTTACGTGAAGTGTGACTCCTGCTGCCAATCTCGAGAGCTCAACTAGCTCTACAGGGACTTTATTGCGCCTATTTTGCGCCATGGGAATCGAGCAGGTTTTATCCCCCCCAAATAAAGAGTCCGGGCCTCCCTATAAATCATTCTTCCTTACTCCTCATCCGAGAAGATCATATACTCAATCGAAGTCACTCCTCTTCACTGTGTAAGAGAGCAACACGTCTTACATGAAGCACCTGGAGCATGGTTATCTCCCTCGAGAGCTCAATCATTATAGATCCAAGCTTAACAGAGGCCCACTGCGCCTTCCGTTGTGCCCCAGGGATCGAATATCACCCACACACACAACTAAGTTCAGAGCATGGCTCTGATACCATTTTAAGGACTCAAGGCGCCATCTCAAAAGTCTAGCTTTCTAGGTGCCCAAATCTTTATATACCCAAGACCATCCTCATGTCTAGCTGATGTGGGACTCTTTGTTCGCACAAATCCGAACAATCCCCCCTCGAATAAAGAGTGTCCTTGTAAGCTCATCTTCATAGGGGTAAGACATATGCTCATCGAGATTACTTTCCTTCACTGCGTTTATTCATACATGCCTTACGTGAAGCACTGGAGATCCTGAATTTTTCCCTCAAGAGCTCAATCTATTATAGATCCTGGCTTAATTTATTATAGATCCAGCTTTACAGGGGCCTTTTTACTGCACCCTTCTACTAGCGCCCGCACTTTTTGATTGCCAAAAAGAATACAGAGAATATGAAAAGTGTATGTGATTAGTTTTAACTCTGAATCTTCGCAATTTAATTGTGTAGCGAGGGCTATACGGGTCGAATCTCAGGGAGAGATGCGATGTAAGCGTTTCAGTATTGTTATTTCCTTACACCTTCTTCTTTTATTTGGAGAACTTAAAGAAAGAGATTGGTTGAAAGAAATTTGGTTTTAATATCAATGTAGAGAAAGACCACAACCTACTAATAATCTACCACTATACACAAATAATATCAATTAGAGATTACCTTCATGCTAAACCCTAAACATGATAAATTATCCTAGGATTCAAGTAAAACGCATAAGACAAATAATAAGATTATAATTGAAATAGCATTAATTAAAATTTAACATTAAAATATCAAGACAATAGTCAAGCATAGGGTAAGAAAAATAGTTAAAGAGTATTAGCAAGTTGACCTAATGATCATCATCGTGTGCCTTCAAGATAAACCTAGGGTTTAAGCATGCATGGAATTTAATTGGGTTCTCTATTCAATAATATAGGTCCATAGTGATGATGTTAGAAAGTCATGAAAAGTGAATTTAGTTACTCATGTTGGAAGAGAAATAAAGCATGATTTTTGAATAAGAAGATTGCATGAAATAAAGAAGCAAAATAAAAAACATAGGGCAAGTAAATAACAAAGGGGATATGAAAAGAATAAAAGCACCTTGTATTGATCTGTCACCTTGAATTACAGTGGCTTCTCCTTCTTACAAATCTTTTTCAAAGTATAAAACTTGAAAGTTACAATGAAAATTCAGAAAGAAAATAGATATAAAGAAAACTCTAAACTTGAGCTTCTGAGATGCCCCTCCTCTGTTGCTCTTCAGGGGTATTTATAGGAGATTTGAGAAGTAGAGTCCAGCATGAACACCTCCACCAGCCACCACACATGCGGCCTCCAGATAGCCGTGTTTTCGCCCCATTTCCGGAGAAAACGCGACCCTTCTGTGGATTTGGGTTCTGAATTTTGGCGCGTATCTTCATCTGGTCCGTTAATCTGGTAATCTATCCTCAGAATCTTCATTTAATCCCCGATTTTTGAAATATTTTGATCTCCTAGATAACTTGAAGATCAAGTTATCTCTAAGTTCGGGTTAAATTCAAAATTTCTCCCCTTTATCTTCTATTTGTTGCGCAAGCAACCAGAATTTGAATAGGAGTCCACCTCTATCTTCAATTGGGATGAGGATCGATCTTGTTCTACTTTTTTCCTCCTCTAGATTTTAAATTAAATTAATTTAAAATTCAAATTCAAATGGATTAGAATAGAGGCTTCCTTTATCTCCCACTTAACATTTATTCTCATAATAATTGTAGGCTTTTGGGTTTTCTCTTGGATTAAGGAGGCCTACACATTAGTAAACAATAAATGAATTAAATAGTAATTTTTATAAAAAATAAGTATGAAAATGTGACTATAAATATGCATTATTGATGACCAATCACCTTTGCACCCTTGGAGAATCGAACATCACCCACACACAAGACTAAGTTCGGGGCATGTCTCTGATACCATTATATGGATTTGAGGCACCATCTCAAAAGACTAGTATGTTAGGTGGAGTAGCCCAAATCCTTATAAACCCAAGACCATTATCATGTCTAGCTGATGTGGGACTATTTGTTCGCACAAATCCCAACAATCCCCCTCGAATAAAGAGTCTGGGCTTCCCTCGAAGCCGATCTTCCTAACTCCTCATCCGAGAAGATCATGTACTCAATCGAGGTCACTCCTTTACACTGCGTTGGAGAGCAACACATCTTACATGAAGCATCTAAAGCATGCTTATCTCCCTCGAGAGCTCAATCTTTATAGATCCAAGCTTAACATGGGCCCATTACGCCTACCACTGCGCTCTGGGAGGATCGAACATCACCCACACACGCGACTAAGTTTGGGGGCATGGCTCTGATACCATTTGTAAGGACTTGGGGCACCATCCTAAAAGACTAACCTTCTAGGTGGAGTTTCCCAAATCCTTATATACCCAAGATCATCCCCATGCCTAGCTGACGTGAGACTATTTGTTCGACCCAAATCCCAACAAATCTCGCTAGCCAGCAAGACCCCGACAGTCACGTGCCATTCAAACCAATTATATCTAGGGCGTTACATGCAGTTACAATAATGGGTAAGCCAGAGGCGGAAATCTCGGAGGCCACAACTCAGTTCCCTATCCCCAGCTATAAAAGCTGATTCTTCCCCCTTTGTAAGGAATTGAACTCTAGAGAATCAGACTTGTAATTGAGTGTTGAGAACTCTTTGTAATCTCTTTAATTTAGTGGAATCTCTCTTTGCTCCTGTTTTTCATTGAAAGTAAGCTTCGTGGGAAAACTTACAAAAAGGGTTGAGGAGCGAAATTATAAGTAATCAAAAAGAAAATTAAAGGTAGATCTCCTCTGAGATTTCTGAGAAAGTATGCCGGTAGGGATCTGAACAGCGGCGATCACTTTATCCCTTTGACGATACAATCGATCAGATGGTCACGCTGCTCCTAATAGGATTCCCTTCTCGCATGGTTCTAGAAATCGATTATTCGGAAGCAGGAGAATAATAGAACACTCTCTAGAAGAATCTTTGGTTGAATTTCCTTCAGCCAATCTCTTCTCTCTAACCCGTTAGCCCCTTTTTTCCTCTCTATCCGTGCATGTCCGTGTGTGTGTCCTTTCTTAGCTCAGCAAGGGACTATTTATAGCCAAAATGAGGTGTAACTGTCCCCTTGGATTCAGTAAGGCTAAATCAGTCTTTAGCTTCGAGCGAGGCTGCAAATGACCTTGCAACGAAGTTATTTGCGAGCTTCCAACGAAGCCAGAGGGTTCATGCAAACGCCTTCCTGCCGTTGTGGCTTAATTATCTCCACTTAATGTGGGACGAAGTGGGCGGGTGTAACCGCTCACTTAAAGTGGCGTTAATCCCACTAAATTAGTGGAGTTCACCCATTAATCCCCTGTGTGAAACGGTCAATTGATGACCTGATAAAGCTCGCTGCGGAGTTAAGTCATGCGAAGTTAAGCCTTAGCTTAGAGCTTCTGCGAAGTTACTTTCATAGTCCCCTGCGAAGGTAAGACTTAACTCAGCTACCTTTAAAGCTTTGTGCGAAGCTGACACTCGGCCCATAGCGGAGCTAAACCCTTTTTTCCTTCCAGAAAAGTTAGGGGTAAAGCTTCTAGCGCGAAGCTCCTGGATTAGCCTCTGCGGGGCTAAATGGGAAGCTTAAAGCGAAGCTAATAGTTAGCCTCACAGCGAAGATAAGCTTAGCTTTGGGCGAAGCTGTAAGTTAGCTCTATTTGGTGCCATAAAGAGTTTTAAAGCGAGACCAGAGGTTATCTCGTTGGACTCATGCAAGGCTAAGTGTTGGGCTAACTTAGCATCTTAGGCCTACTTGGATCTCTTCAAAGATAACTTTGGCTTACTGTTTACTTCACTGGATCAGTAAAGTCTAAGTCACTATCTTGTCCCTGGTCGTCAGCTTGTCCTCGACTTATCTTTTGTAAATGTCGATAAGTTAGACGTCGTTCAGACCGGTTGAAGATAAATGTGAGAGTTTTGTATTTTTAAAGTGTCAACAAGACTCCCTTCAAAGTTTTCGTAAATCTGCAATGGATTGGCTCAGATTTTAAAATACTTTGAACTGCTTTTGAATATGATCAATGGTATGTGGATGTGAACGTCACCTTGGTGGTTAAGTTCAACTTCGCCTCTAGCCGCGGTTTCGGGCAAGAATAAGTTCGCCGAGGAACTGTAATAATTCACTTCTGTGTAGCTTCGCACTTCTAGGTAGCTTCGCCTTTGGAATTCCTGAAGTAGCTTCGCTTCCAAAGGGTTGGATTATCAGAACTATCCTCGCGCTCGCTGTGATGAAACGACGTTCCATTCTCCAAGGCTAACCGCTTTTGTGAGTTACAGAGGGATTTCTCCCTTTTTCAAGGTTTGAATAATTTCACCTACATTTACGAGGGAAATTATTTCTATTTCTGAAGTTCGATTAACTTCGTATGTATTTACGAGAGGGACTATTCCCTTTCTCGAGGCTAAGCATTTAAATGCATTAACTTCGCGCGCCCTTCTAGGCTTGAAGTGGCAGCGGTGTGGTCAGGCCATGAGGCCTATAAATAGGACTCTTCTAGTCCTTCTTAGAGAAATATATTTTTCTCTTTCTGAAAAGTTTGTTCATGATATTTTCCCATTGCTCAAGCAAGGAGACTGAGGTCCCTGAAGTAGTGGGGATTTTCACTCTGGTCATTACCCGACCAAGAGTTAGTGAGTCTCGGTTATCCAAAGACATTACCAATAAATTAGTGACCTTGGGAAATTTATCTCCCTTAATTTCTTTAGCTTTATCAGCTATTTCAGGGATTGAATTCCCTTGGTCTCTGCATTTGGCGGATCTTTTGTAGAAAGGTTTTAGCCCTTCTTAATCTTCCTGTCGAAGCTAATACTTTGCCTAATCTAGGTAAAGCTCCTGCCTTGGCCTTTTTATTTTAGGGGGAGGCTATCCATGTCATATAGGCGAGGGTGAGGCCTTGCCTTTTCTAAACCAGTTTTAGCTTCGCCATACAGGCGAAGTTAAGACTTGGCCTTTTCGAGGTTGAGCCAGTCTTGCCATATAGGCGGGGCGAGATTTTACCCTCTCTGAGCCAGTCTAGCCTTGACATATAGGCGAGGTTATCTTCTGCCTGTTTCGAGGCGTCAGTGCCTTTCAAGCTCTTGAGCATTTTGCCTCTGTATAATCTAAAGTTTAGCCTCCGGGCATAGCGAGGCTGGGTCTGGATCAGTTCTGCTCAGAGCATAAAACTCTGACTTAGCTTTTTCTAGTCTCTACTTAATGCTAACTCATCATTTTTTTTGTGTTGCAGTGCACTGTGCTCCCAATCTTTTCGACCTGATGAAGGAGGACAAAAGTATGCATCTTCATTCTCAAATCCAAGCTTTGATCCTAAGCAGGAGGAATATAATGGAGCAGATGATGCTGACTCTAGGAGAAGACCAGCGGTCGCCTATCCGCGATGATCCACTCAGCTGCGGATTTGTGCCGTATCATTTTCACTAATATTTCACCTTTGTTGGGTCTCTGCACAAGATATGGGAAAGGGATGTCACCAGTAAGATCTCGGATCCTTCCTTTACTAATTTTGATTAACAAAGATCTAGCTTTCTGGTGCCAATTTTGATTAAGGAAGATCCAACTTTCTAGTGACAAAATCTGCCATTAAGCGAAGGATTACAGCCTTGCAAAGGAGAAAAGCCTTTCGAGTGCAGTTGGTCTGGTGGACTTGGAGCGACTTCAAGAACCACTATCATCCTGAAATTAGATAGGACAACTTGTATGCCTTCAGAGTGGAAACTCAATTGTATGAAAGACAATCTTGATGTATTATCAATGTATTATCTCTTTTAAATCAATAAAATTTTGCTTTTATTTGATTTACTCCAAGCTTTCTCCTTGAACTTCGGAAGAAACTGGAATAGACTAGCTTAGGTTGGGAGAAGTCCATCGGGTGCCAGGTAATCTAACTTGGTTTTCTCCATAAGCCTTTTCCAAGAAAGGAAAGAGAAGCCTCTTAACGGAGCTAAACTAAAGCTTTCAACGAAGTTAAAGATGGGTTTCCAGTGAAGTTGGAAACAAGATCTCAACGGAGCCAATATCAGCTTTCAGCAAAGTTAATCAGACGTTGCGCGAAGTCAACAATGAGCTCACAGTGAAGTTAAGCTTAGCTTTCAGTGAAGTTAACCAAGCATCGCGCGAAGTCAACACTGAACTCACAAAAAAGCTAAAGATGAACCCTTAGCAGAGCTAAAGTAAGGCTTCTTGAAGAAGGCGCTTGAGCACCATTTCAAATTAATTTGAAATGACCGCTTGCGCTCCTTATGAGGCGGCGAAGCTAGACAACTTCATGTCTATAAAAGCCCAGTAGCTAAAAGAGAAAATTACCTTCTCTTAAAATGCTTCAAATTTTCATAGAATAAATCTCTTTCTCCTTCTTTTTCTTTCTTGTTCCATACTTTCAGAACTTCTTCACAGTTCTTAATGGCCCCCAAATGACGCGCAGGAAAAGAGACAGTGACCTCTGCTACGGTGGCGCCATCTCCTCCTCCGATCATCGAACGCCGCATTGTGGGTTGGGAAAATTTTCCCTTTTCAGAGATTTTCATCTCTTTTGAAGCCAATTTTTGGCTATTTCATGATGAATTCAAAGTGATTCATCATGATCTAGTGATCTTAGGGAATCACACTCCCTTAATTTAATCCCACCGAATTTTAGGGGATTTAATTCCCCTTTAATTTTGCGAATTGAATTTAGAAACCGAACGGTTTTTTCTTCAAGCTTCTATGCGAAGCTAGCTCTTAGGGCTTTCTTCACATTCTATCAAGTGACAGAGTGTGAAGTTAGTCTTCTGAAGCGAAGCTAATTTAAAGGACTTGAGCCCTTGTAGTCATTCTAGGCACAAGTGCCTTTTCTGCGAAACTAACCCTTAGGGCTTTCTGCATTCTGTCAAGTGGCAGAATGTGAAGCTAAGCTTCTAAACGTGAAGCCAATCACTTAGTGATCAGCTGCACTCTACCTTTGTGCAGAGTGCGAAGCTAAGCTTCGGGGCGAAGCTAATGCTAGGTTAGCTTCGCTCAGAGAGCGAAGCTATGCCTTAGCAATTTTCTTTTACTTTAGCTTCTCTTTTCTTTGACTAATGGACTAATATAGTTTCTTTTTATTGCTTTTCCTGCTTGTTCTATCTTCTGAGTTTACAATAATTTCAAGTTATATTATAACTCTCAAACGAAAGGAGGTAACGGTATAGTCTTCCAACTTATACCATAAGAATATTAACTAATCTATTCAGAGGTTGACAACATGATAGAACTAGTTATTTGATAAATTATCACCAATAAATTTGAGGAATGACTCGATTCAAATCTTGTTGGGATAAGAATGGGATGAAGTAAATTTAATGATCTTTAACGTTCAGATGTAAATATTAACACAACTGATTAAAGACCATTAGATTTATGAATAGGTTATGATGGATTAGACACCACAACCACGTGATAGTTCTTACTGAACTAAAACGGTGAAGTATAGAATTTGTCAGTTAAAAGTGACAAACTAGCTAAGATTGGTCGAAATTTTGCCATTTAGAGGTGATGATCTGGACATGATAACAAAATAGAGGTGAACTCTACTTTAGGGACCCGTCTATTCAGAGGTGATAAACCGAACATGATAGACTAGAACACACTAAACTTTGAATTCGCTACCAGATGTAGTCGTATTAACTTGACATCTAGTCCACAAGAGACTGAAAAGATAGATTGGATCTGGGTTCCTGTTAGTTCAGAGATGGTTGACTGGACATGACCAACTAAGAGGTCTCAGACTTGCAATCCGCTGTTCAAAGGTTTAATGTTAACATGACAGTAAGAACTCCCGGCCTTGATAGAGGAAAGAAGAACAAAGTTATGAACTCACCTGTTCAGAGGTGGTGAACTGAACATGACAGTTAGAGTACCATAAAGAAGAGAGATATAAATATCTGTCGGTTCAGAGGTAATATGAAAATAACCAATTGGAAGTTGCTAGACTCAGAGCCCTGCCGTTCAGAGGTGGCGAACTGGACATAATGGCAAAGGTATAGTCCCTACTGGACTGAAAGATAAGACTTAGATATCTATTGGTTCAGAAGTATTTATGAGCATAACTGATTGAGAAGCCATCAAGCTCGGGATTTTTACCGTTCAGAGGTGGTAAACTGGATGTGATGGTAAAAATGAAGAATTTCATTGAGAAAATAGGATTTGATCATAAACTCCATGAAAAAGTTAAGAAATATGAATCCCATTATATGTCAGAGGTAATCATTAACGTGACAAAAAGAACTCCGTAGGGATTTAGGATTGGGTTTGTAAAACAGCCTGTCAGATGTATTTGAACATAACAACAATTTAAATGCACCTGTCATTCTATTAAGAGAACGACACGTGAAATTTTGATCTATTGGGGATATTGATTTTATCTGTCAGGAAAAATATTTGAGTCTCACTATCAGAGGTTTGTTGGCCCGAACGCCCATCACTCTAGTTTTGATGATGATCAACTCATGTAGTTATAGTACTAATGATCTTGCGTTTAATTAGTGACAGATTTATGATCAAGATCTTAGTAGGTGCATAGCTTCAACAAAGGATTTGAAGTCAAGTTTTGGAGCTAGCACGGTGTTTGGACCAAGTCAAGAAGGCTTCAATTGAAGACTTCAAGAAGATGAAGACTTGAGTCTAGATTTGTTTTTAGAAGATTTTATTTTAGTTAAATTGTAAAGGATACAGTAGTTGGTGGATTGCTCAAGTATATCGTACACACACACACACACACACACTCTTGATTAGTTTATTTTTAGAAAAGAATTTTCTTTTAGAAAAATACATGTTTGGTTTTTAGTATTTCTTATATACATGTCTTTTAACCAAAACCAAGTTTAAAGCTTAATGTCAAAAACATATATATTTCACCATGTTTGTGTAGTGGATCATATCCATACACTCTATGCTTCAAATGATTTTTAAATATCTTGTTTTTATTTGGAGATGTTTTGGAAAAACAAAGTTTGGAAAAATAAGTTTTGGAAAATACTGTTTTTCATTTGAGCCAATTTTTCCATATTACAAAAATAGTTCAAATCATTTGTAACATGCCTTTATTTTGTGCAAGCATGTTTGTTTATCAAAGTATATTGGTAAAACTATTTTTGTAGATTTTTCAGTATTTTATGGGATTTTATTTCAGCCAAAAAGACCTAGTTTTAAATCCCTTAACATTGTTTCCTGGCTTCAGCCGGTCGACCGGGACGGTCGACCGCAGCTTGAAGTCGGCCGACCGTCACGGTCGACTGACGTGCACGCCAGTTCTGGCAGGTGGCCGGTAGACCGACCCAGTCGACCGTCCAGAGAGCTCTGCTATCTGGAAAGGCCCCGGTCGACCGAGCGGCCGACCAGACAGAGAGACTTGCTCTCTGTATCTGGCCTCGGTCGACCGACCGGTCGACCGATGGCACAACGGTCTGAAATATGACCGTTGGCCGGTCGACCGGACGGTCGACCGACAACTCTGTCAGACCCCAACGACTAGTTTTCCAGACTCTATAAAATGGGGCATTTGGGGGCTGTTTTGATTAAGATTTTTGGAGACTTTTAGAGCCAGTTTTTCCCACTCTTTCAAGAGGTTTTTCTCCATAAAATTGAGAGCAAATATTTCCAATCAAAAGAAAAGTTTTATCAAGAGTGTAAAAGAGATTTTCTTTGAGTTTTCCTCCACCATCTCTTTCCTTGTTTTTCTCACACAAACACTTGAGCTATCCATTGATTATTCATTCTATAGGAGTGTTGTAGTGAGAGTGTTTTATTGGTGATCAAAGTGATTAGATCACCAAGAGATCTTTTCTTGTTTCTTGAGGAGGCGGACGAGTGCGTTCGCGGTTGTTTCGAGTTCGTGTGTGAACTCTTGTTTGAGGTGCGGCCTCGGCAAGCTTGTGGGGCTTGCGGTGTGTACGGACTAGGGAGTCCGAGAGTTGTAGGTGTTGCGGCACCGAGTGATCGGTGGGATCGATTATAGTGGAAATCCTTCGTGTGTCGAAGGCGGGGATGTAGAGCAAGTGTGCTCGAACCTCGAAACAAATCCCTTGTGTTTGCGATTGCTCACTCTCTCTCTCTCTCTTTATCTCTTGTTTATATCTTGCATACTTTATTGTGTTTATCTTTATATGCATGATTTACTTGTGTGCTCATATTGTTATACTTGCTTGGGTTTGTTTGCTAACACTTGTATTCAACCAAGAGAGCAAACGCGGCACATCAACCCTTATCTAGGGGAATCTAGAGGAGTTTGTCCAGAGCCCTTCACGGGGAATTCGACAACACTCTTGTGTTATACGTGGTATTTAGTGTAAGAGTTTAGTTTAGGTCATTATAATTTTTAATTCCGCATTATTTGTCATTAAGTGACCATTAGATTAGCCATCACCTATTCATCCCCCCTCTAGATGACTTTACAATTGGTATCAGAGCAAAGTGCTCTGAATTTGGGTCTTACAACCTAGAGTTAAAGATTCTCATTTTATGCTAATCACGTATTTTGTACACACACCATGGATTTCATGTCACCACCCATGTTTGACATTCTTAACATCCCTATATGGAAGGTTAAGATGTCTTTGTACCTCAAGGCCCTAGGTATTCATGTTTATCTTGCTACCACTAATGATTCATATGTTAATAATAGCAAGAATAGTGAGGCTAATGCAAAAGCCCTAAATGCTTTAAAGTCTACCCTAAATGATGATTATTTATCTAGGGTTTCTAATGTTGATTCGGTTTTTGTAGCATGGAACATCATCACCTCCCTTGGCGAAAAGAATCTATATTATGCCGGGAGCGATTCGGATGTTGGAAGTGACTCTCCAACAAGTGCTATATGGTCCAAGGGGATAACCCCCTTGAGGTAACTACCGAATCCGAGGTAGATGAAAATGAGATGTCATATGATGAGCTCACTTCATTTTGCCAACAATTACTTGAGAAATATGACATGATTAAGAAAGATAGTAAAAATTTGAAAAAGAAATTTGATTGCATGCATAAGGAAAATGATTCATTTAAAAATAAGGTTGCATGTTTAGAAAAAGAAAAAGAAGATTTAAAAAATGAAAATGTTTTCTTGATGTCCAAATTAAATAATCTTTGTGAAGGAAACACTATTTTGAAAAATAAAATTATTTTGGTGGAAAACAAAAAGAAATTGTTTTTCAAGAAAACTCTTGTTTAAAAAGAAAATTTTGTGAAAAAGAAAGTTTTTCTAAAAAGAAAAGGAAAAATGATTCTTTATCTCATCATACTTTACATGCAACCACAAATGAGATAAATGTTTTGAAAAATAAAATGGATTGTTTGAGCTCCACTTTGAGCTCTTGTGCTTTTAATCATTCTAGTTTGGAGTCTATGTTTTCAAAGAAACAAACTCCACACATTCATGCACATCATCATCATGCATATGCTTATGTTGCACGTCACGATCACAATCACACTCATAAGCATTCTAAGGTGTACAAATGTACACATTGTGGCCGCAAAGGCCATTTAGCAAAGTTTTGTTATGATAAGATCAATTCTTTAAATTTTGCTAATAAATTTGTTTGGGTTCCTTACAAAGCTAACCCCCAAGGACCCAAAAGAAAATGGGTACCAAAACCCCCACCTTGTGTTTTTGATGTAGGTGAGGGCTCTCACACGAAGTGAGAGGTATGGTGCCTTAATGGTGGATGCACATGGACTTGAAGGACACATATATAAATGCATCGCTATCAAGGAGGTTTGGTGGGTCAACCACCATGTTTGGAGTTTTGGAACATAGTTCCTTAGTTGGTAACTATTTCTAAACTCTTAATTTATGTACATGCTTTTATTTTCATGATATCATATCATTTAGCATGTTCATGTTTTTGTGCTTCATGTGGTAAATACTAGTTTAAATGTAGTTTTTATCAAAACTTGTATTTATACATGTACAAATAGTGAGAACAAATTGATTCATATATGTTTGCACTTCATGCTCATTTGTACCCACTATATGCACATATATAGGCTAGTTTTGATGATTCTTTCATTTATACTTGTTTTGCCAATTTTCATGGTTTACTTCATGTATATGTAATCTTTATTCAAATCTAATAAATATACATGTATACCCGTGAGTCTCTTGCCTTCATGCAAATACCTTTAATAGACTCTTTTATGTTTTGGATATGTATGCATATTGTTAGATTTGGATTAATCATACATATACCATGAAATTTATTGTTTAATGAAAAATGAATTTTCATGTTTTGCTTGATAAAATAAAATGAATAATTTGTTTTGATCATTTTGAGCTTCATTGACTATTTTCATGAAAATGCTAGTTACATGATTATTGAACACTCACATTTCATTTGTTTGTCATGATATTGTTTCATGAACATATTTTTGAGCTTTATAGATCGAGTGTCAATTCTTGTGTGTTTGGTATGATTCATGAAAAACATATGATTTGGTTTCATGTTTTTGAAGGATCTTTAACAAGTTTTTCAAAAATTAATTTAACTAGTTATTCATTCTTCAATGTTTATGAGATATACACATGATCCTATTATTGTTTCAATTGGTATCATTGAATCATTTCAATTGGTATCAATTTGACTCTATTTTCGTATATACTCATATTTGTTTTCTTATATATGTATGTATCAATTCAATTGGTATACTCATTTTTCATACATATATATGAGTTATTTGTGCTTGAGTTAAAATTGTTTTACATATTTAAAGCACAAAGTGGTTTATGATAAGAAATAAAATTTTTAAGAAAAATTCTCAAGATTTGTTTTATTGAGAAAATTCAAAAATTTTGTTTTAATAAAGAAAAATTCAAAATTTTTGATTTGTATTGCCTATATGTAAGGAAAGCTTAACATCTCTTCTACATATGGATTCATGTTGAGTGTATTGTATATCGAGGAGCTTGACAACTCTTCTTTATGTGATACACGTGTGTAGGGGGAGCTTCACATCTCCTCTTATGCATTACATATTATACGTTATGTGAATTAGGGCTTGTCATCCCTCTTTCATGTAATGTATATGTGTAGGGAAGTTACTTAACCGTCTTCCTCTTCATGAATGTATATCACATATAACCTTTTATTGATATGTTTGATTTGACCCCTTATTGATCTCTTTGTTTATGACAAAAAGGGGGAGAAAAATTTGTTGATTGTGTTTTTACCCCTTTGTTGATGATTGACAAAAAGGGGGAGAAAGATTTTGGATTTATATGCATGTTTTGTGAAAAAGGATTGTTTATGCATATATGTTTTGTTTTGCAAATAGGAGAAAAAAATTTGATGTGTTTTATGCTTGAGTGCATGTTTTATCTCCATACATTTGCATACATGTTTATGAGCTTTATTGCATATCTATTTGTTTATGTGTTATGCATGAGTTAAGGGGGAGCTTCTTTGAAGCTTTACTTTAATCCATGCATATATAACTTCATGAGTTTTGTCATCATCAAAAAGGGGGAGATTGTTGGCCCGAAGGCCCATCACTCTAGTTTTGATGATGATCAACTCATGTAGTTATAGTACTAATGATCTTGCGTTTAATTAGTGACAGATTTATGATCAAGATCTTAGTAGGTGCATAGCTTCAACAAAGGATTTGAAGTCAAGTTTTGGAGCTAGCACGGTGTTTGGACCAAGTTAAGAAGGCTTCAATTGAAGACTTCAAGAAGATGAAGACTTGAGTCTAGATTATTTTTAGAAGATTTTGTTTTAGTTAAAAGGTAAAGGATAGAGTAGTTGGTGAATTGCTCAAGTATATCATATACACACACACACACACACACACTCTTGATTAGTTTGTTTTTAGAAAAGAATTTTCTTTTAGAAAAATACATGTTTAGTTTTTGGTATTTCTTATATACATGTCTTTTAACCAAAACCAAGTTTAAAGCTTAATGTCAAAAACATAGATATTTCACCATGTTTGTGTAGTGGATTATATCCATACACTCTATGCTTCAAATGAGTTTTAAATATCTTGTTTTTATTTGGAGATGTTTTGGAAAAATAAAGTTTGAAAAAATAAGTTTTGGAAAATACTGTTTTTCATTTGAGCCAATTTTTCCATATTACAAAAATAGTCCAAATCATTTGTAACATGCCTTGATTTTGTGTAAGCATGTTTGTTTATCAAAGTATATTGGTAAAACTATTTTTGTAGATTTTTCAGTATTTTATGGGATTTTATTTCAGCCAAAAAGACCTAGTTTTAAATCCCTTAACATTGTTTCCTGGCTTCAGCCGGTCGACCGGGACGGTCGACCGCAGCTTGAAGTCGGCCGACCGTCACGGTCGACCGACGTGCACAGACGTGCACGCCAGTTCTGGCAGGTGGCCGGTCGACCGACCCAGTCGACCGTCCAGGGAGCTCTGCTCTCTGGAAAGGCCCCGGTCGACCGAGCGGCCGACCGGACAGAGAGTCTTGCTCTTTGTATCTGGCCTCGGTCGACCGACCGGTCGACCGATGGCACAACGGTCTGAAATATGACCGTTGGCCGGTCGACCGGACGGTCGACCGACAGCTCTGTCAGACCCCAACGGCTAGTTTTCCAGACTCTATAAAATGGGGCATTTGGGGGCTGTTTTGATTAAGATTTTTGGAGACTTTTAGAGCTAGTTTTTCCTACTCTTTCAAGAGGTTTTCTCCATAAAATTGAGAGCAAATATTTTCAATCAAAAGGAAAGTTTTATCAAGAGTGTAAAAGAGATTTTCTTTGAGTTTTCCTCCACCATCTCTTTCCTTGTTTTTCTCACACAAACACTTGAGCTATCCATTGATTATTCATTCTATAGGAGTGTTGTAGTGAGAGTGTTTTATTGGTGATCAAAGTGTTTAGATCACCAAGAGATCTTTTCTTGTTTCTTGAGGAGACAGACGAGTGCGTTCGCGGTTGTTTCGAGTTCGTGTGTGAACTCTTGTTTGAGGTGCGGCCTCGGCAAGCTTGTGGGGCTTGCGGTGTGTACGGACTAGGGAGTCCGAGAGTTGTAGGTGTTGCGGCACCGAGTGATCCGGTGGGATCGATTATAGTGGAAATCCTTCGTGTGTCAAAGGCGGGAATGTAGAGCAAGTGTGCTCGAACCTCGAAACAAATCCCTTGTGTTTGCGATTGCTCACTCTCTCTCTTTGTCTCTTGTTTATATCTTGCATACTTTATTGTGTTTATCTTTATATGCATGATATACTTGTGTGTTCATATTGTTATACTTGCTTGGGTTTGTTTGCTAACACTTGTATTCAACCAAGAGAGCCAACGCGGCACCTCAACCCTTATCTAGGGGAATCTAGAGGAGTTTGTCCAGAGCCCTTCACGGGGATTCGGCAACACTTTTGTGTTATACGTGGTGTTTAGTGTAAGAGTTTAGTTTAGGTCATTATAGTTTTTAATCTGCATTATTTGTCATTAAGTGACCATTAGATTAGCCATCACCTATTCACCCCCCCTCTAGGTGACTTTACAATTGGTATCAGAGCAAAGTGCTCTGAATTTGCGTCTTACAACCTAGAGTTAAAGATTCTCATTTAGGCTAATCACGTATTTTGTACACACACCATGGATTTCATGTCACCACCCATGTTTGACATTCTTAACATCCCTATATGGAAAGTTAAGATGTCTTTGTACCTCAAGGCCCTAGGCATTCATGTTTATCTTGCTACCACTAATGATTCATATGTTAATAATAGCAAGAATAGTGAGGCTAATGCAAAAGCCCTAAATGCTTTAAAGTCTACCCTAAATGATGATTATTTATCTAGGGTTTCTAATGTTGATTCGGCTTTTGTAGCATGGAACATCATCAGCTCCCTTGGCGAAAAGAATCTATTTTATGCCGGGAGCGATTCGGATGTTGGAAGTGACGTCTCCAACAAGTGCTATATGGTCCAAGGGGATAACCCCCTTGAGGTAACTACCAAATCCGAGGTAGATGAAAATGACATGTCATATGATGAGCTCACTTCATTTTGCCAACAATTACTTGAGAAATATGACATGATTAAGAAAGATAATAAAATTTGAAAAGAAATCTGATTGCATGCATAAGGAAAATGATTCATTTAAAAATAAGATTGCATGTTTAGAAAAAGAAAAAGAAGATTTGAAAAATGAAAATGTTTCGTTGATGTCCAAATTAAATAATCTTTGTGAAGGAAACACTATTTTGAAAAATAAAATTGTTTTGGTGGAAAAACAAAAAGAAATTGTTTTTCAAGAAAACTCTTGTTTAAAAAGAAAAATTTGTGAAAAAGAAAGTTTTTCTAAAAAGAAAAGGAAAAATGATTCTTTATCTCATCATGCTTTACATACCACCACAAATGAGATAAATGTTTTGAAAAATTAAATGGATTGTTTGAGCTCCACTTTGAGCTCTTGTGCTTTTAATCATTCTAGGTTGGAGTCTATGTTTTCAAAGAAACAAACTCCACACATTCATGCACATCATCATCATGCATATGCTTATGTTGCACGTCACGATCACAATCACACTAATAAGCATTCTAAGGTGTACAAATGTACACATCGTGGCCGCAAAGGCCATTTAGGAAAGTTTTGTTATGATAAGATCAATTCTTTAAATTTTGCTAATAAATTTGTTTGGGTTCCTTACAAAGCTAACCCCCAAGGACCCAATAGAAAATGGGTGCCAAAACTCCCACCTTGTGTTTTTGATGTAGGTGAGGGCTCTCACACGAAGTGAGAGGTATGGTGCCTTGATGGTGGATGCACATGGACTTGAAGGACACATATATAAATGCATCGCTATCAAGGAGGTTTGGTGGGTCAACCACCATGTTTGAAGTTTTGGAACATAGTTCCTTAGTTGGTAACTATTTCTAAACTCTTAATTTATGTACATGCTTTTATTTTCATGATATCATATCATTTAGCATGTTCATGTTTTTGTGCTTCATGTGGTAAATACTAGTTTAAATGTAGTTTTATCAAAACTTATATTTATACATGTACAAATAGTGAGAACAAATTGATTCATATATGTTTGCACTTCATGCTCATTTGTACCCACTATATGCACATATATAGACTAGTTTTGATGATTCTTTCATTTATACTTGTTTTGCCAATTTTCATGGTTTACTTCATGTATATGTAATCTTTATTCAAATCTAATAAATATACATGTATACCCGTGAGTTTCTTGCCTTCATGTAAATACCTTTAATAGACTCTTTTATGTTTGGGATATGTATGCATATTGTTAGATTTGGATTAATCATACATATACCATGAAATTTATTGTTTAATGAAAAATGAATTTTCATGTTTTGTTTGATAAAATAAAATGAATAATTTGTTTTGATCATTTTGAGCTTCATTGACTATTTTCATGAAAATGCTAGTTACATGATTATTGAACACTCACATTTCATTTGTTTGTCATGACATTATTTCATGAACATATTTTTGAGCTTTACAGATCGAGTGTCAATTCTTGTATATTTGGTATGATTCATGAAAAATATATGATTTGGTTTCATATTTTTGAAGGATCTTTAACTAGTTTTTCAAAAATTAATTTAACTAGTTATTCATTCTTCAATGTTTATGAGATATACACATGATCCTATTATTGTTTCAATTGGTATCATTGAATCATTTCATTTGGTATCAATTTGACTCTATTTTCGTATATATTCATATTTTGTTTTCTTATATATGTATGTATCAATTTCAATTGGTATACTCATTTTTCATACATATATATGAGTTATTTGTGCTTGAGTTAAAATTGTTTTACATATTTAAAGCACAAAGTGGTTTATGATAAGAAAATAAAATTTTTAAGAAAAATTCTCAAGATTTGTTTTATTGAGAAAATTCAAAAATTTTGTTTTAATAAAGAAAAATTCAAAATTTTGATTTGTATTGCCTATATGCAAGGAGAGCTTAACATCTCTTCTACATATAGATTCATGTTGAGTGTATTGTATATTGAGGAGCTTGACAACTCTTCTTTATGTGATACACGTGTGTAGGGGGAGCTTCACATCTCCTCTTATGCATTACATATTATACGTTATGTGAATTAGGGCTTGTCATCCCTCTTTCATGTAATGTATATGTGTAGGGAAGTTACTTAACCGTCTTCCTCTTCAGGAATGTATATCGCATATAACCTTTTATTGATATGTTTGATTTGACCCCCTTATTGATCTCTTTGTTTATGACAAAAAGGGGGAGAAAAATTTGTTGATTGTGTTTTTACCCCTTTGTTGATGATTGACAAAAAGGGGGAGAAAGATTTTGGATTTATATGCATGTTTTGTGAAAAAGGATTGTTTATGCATATATGTTTTTTTTTGCAAATAGGAGAAAAAGAATTTGATGTGTTTTATGCTTGAGTGCATGTTTTATCTCCATACATTTGCATACATGTTTATGAGCTTTATTGCATATCTATTTGTTTATGTGTTATGCATGAGTTAAGGGGGAGCTTCTTTGAAGCTTTACTTTAATCCATGCATATATAACTTCATGAGTTTGTCATCATCAAAAAGGGAGAGATTGTTGGCCCGAAGGCCCATCACTCTAGTTTTGATGATGATCAACTCATGTAGTTATAATACTAATGATCTTGCGTTTAATTAGTGACAGATTTATGATCAAGATCTTAGTAGGTGCATAGCTTCAACAAAGGATTTGAAGTCAAGTTTTGGAGTTAGCACGGTGTTTGGACCAAGTCAAGAAGGCTTCAATTGAAGACTTCAAGAAGATGAAGACTTGAGTCTAGGTTTGTTTTTAGAAGATTTTGTTTTAGTTAAAATGTAAAGGATAGAGTAGTTGGTGGATTGCTCAAGTATATCATACACACACACACACACACACACTCTTGATTAGTTTGTTTTTAGAAAAGAATTTTCTTTTAGAAAAATACATGTTTGGTTTTTGGTATTTCTTATATACATGTCTTTTAACCAAAACCAAGTTTAAAGCTTAATGTCAAAAACATAGATATTTCACCATGTTTGTGTAGTGGATTATATCCATACACTCTATGCTTCAAATGAGTTTTAAATATCTTATTTTTATTTGGAGATGTTTTGGAAAAACAAAGTTTGGAAAAATAAGTTTTAGAAAATACTGTTTTTCATTTGAGCCAATTTTTTCATATTACAAAAATAGTCCAAATCAGTTGTAACATGCCTTGATTTTGTGCCAGCATGTTTGTTTATCAAATTATATTGGTAAAACTATTTTGTAGATTTTTTAGTATTTTATGGGATTTTATTTCAGCCAAAAAGACCTAGTTTTAAATCCCTTAACATTGTTTCCTGGCTTCAGCCGGTCGACCGGGACGGTCGACCGCAGCTTGAAGTCGGCCGACCGTCACGGTCGACCGACGTGCACAGACGTGCACGCCAGTTCTGGCAGGCGGCCGGTCGACCGACCCAGTCGACCGTCCAGAGAGCTCTGCTCTCTGGAAAGGCCCCGGTCGACCGAGCGACCGACCGGACAGAGAGACTTGCTCTCTATATCTGGCCTCGGTCGACCGACTGGTCGACCGATGGCACAACGGTCTGAAATATGACCGTTGGCCGGTCGACCGACAGCTCTGTCAGACCCCAACGGCTAGTTTTCCAGACTCTATAAAATGGGGCATTTGGGGGCTGTTTTGATTAAGATTTTTGGAGACTTTTAGAGCCAGTTTTTCCCACTCTTTCAAGAGGTTTTTCTCCATAAAATTGAGAGCAAATATTTCCAATCAAAAGAAGTTTTATCAAGAGTGTAAAAGAGATTTTCTTTGAGTTTTCCTCCACCATCTCTTTCCTTGTTTTTCTCACACAAACACTTGAGCTATCCATTGATTATTCATTCTATAGGAGTGTTATAGTGAGAGTGTTTTATTGGTGATCAAAGTGTTTAGATCACCAAGAGATCTTTTCTTGTTTCTTGAGGAGGCGGACGAGTGCGTTCGCGGTTGTTTCGAGTTCGTGTGTGAACTCTTGTTTGAGGTGCGGCCTCGGCAAGCTTGTGGGGCTTGCGGTGTGTACGGACTAGGGAGTCCGAGAGTTGTAGGTGTTGCAGCACCGAGTGATCCGGTGGGATCGATTATAGTGGAAATCCTTTGTGTGTCGAAGGCGAGGATGTAGAGCAAGTGTGCTCGAACCTCGAAACAAATCCCTTGTGTTTGCGATTGCTCACTCTCTCTCTCTCTCTCTCTCTTTGTCTCTTGTTTATATCTTGCATACTTTATTGTGTTTATCTTTATATGCATGATATACTTGTGTGCTCATATTGTTATACTTGCTTGGGTTTGTTTGCTAACACTTGTATTCAACCAAGAGAGCCAACGCGGCACCTCAACCCTTATTTAGGGGAATCTAGAGGAGTTTGTCAAGAGCCCTTCACGGGGAATTCGGCAACACTCTTGTGTTATACGTGGTGTTTAGTGTAAGAGTTTAATTTAGGTCATTATAATTTTTAATTCCGCATTATTTGTCATTAAGTGACCATTAGATTAGCCATCACCTATTCACTCCCCCTCTAGGTGACTTTACAAGGTTTAGTGTTAATGATAGGTTTGACTTGTGGTTCATTTTGTAGGAAAATGAATTTTATTTTATGTGATCCTACCATTCCATGGACGGGAATTGGTAAGTGACTTTGGAGAGGCATTAAATTGGATCAGGTCCCTTAGGATTTTTAGTAAACCCTCAGCTGTCAACGGGTTTGGTATGCCTTTACCAACTGCCGTTTGAGTTGGGCTAGCCATGCTATTCCCCTCAGCATGATGAGCTATCGAGGACTTATGTTGCGCTTTAGAGCCAACATTTTTCTCTATCCTTAGCCGTTAGAGGCGTTGGATCATTTTCTTACTTTAACTAACGTAATGTATCTCCTGGTCCGTAGATGAGTTGGGGATTAAAGGAATGGACACGAATTCCGCAAGAACATTATCTAGAGATTATCCTTCCTTGTGGAGTCTCTGTCGACCATGTTTTAAAATGAATGCAGAAATGGTGGAAAGGTTCTGCAAAAGGATGCATCACGAACCTTCTTCAATGAGTTTGGCTTGATAAGCCATCGGGTAAACTTTTTTGATCTTTCATTTGATCGGTCACCACATCTCGATATGAACGTGGAAACGGTGGAAAGGTTCTGTAAAAAGATGCGTCATGAACCTTTTCCAATGAGTTTGGCTTGATAAACCATCAAATAAACCCACTTGATCTTCCATTCGATCGTTCGGACCTTTTGTCATTGGGTCGAGCTTCGATCGATCGAACAAGAGCAAGGAGGTATGCCATCACTGTATATAGAAAATTCAGGCTAGATAAACCATCATTCTGATTATAAAGATGAATGCCTGAAACTATTGCTTAGGCATGCTTGACTTCAAAATATGACTTATTTTTTAAGTTGAAGATAGATGCATATTTATATACTAGAGAAGAGTGACAAGGCTAAAACTTTGACGTTTTGCCTTTATCTTTTCTTTGATGTTTACGTTATGCATCATAATATTGTCCATGATAGGTTGACTTGGCGTTATTCGACCATGATGTGACTTATTAAATCAGGAGTGAAGCTTTTCTTTAGCACTCTTTCAAACAACTTGAATCTCAAACCTAATCCATCTTTATCATCACCTCAATGTTGACATCATGCATCATGAATGTTCCATTGGTTCATCGTCGATCGACAGTGATGTGGTCTGCCAATAAGACAGCTCCTGACAAGTTCATAGGTGAACTAGAGAAGAGTGACAAGGCTAAAATCAAAGTTTCATAACCTTGTTTCCTCTTCAATGTAACCGGTGTTCGATCGGCTCGACACTGGTCGACAGTAAGCCTAAAATTGAAGTTCATTATCTTGTTTCTTCTTCAATGTAACCGGTATTCGATCAGCTCGACACTGGTTGACAGTGAATTAGAGAGTGATAAGGCTAAAACCGAAGTTCACAACCTTGTTTCTTCATCAATGTAACCGGTGTTCGATCGGCTCGACACTAATCGACAGCTATGTGATCCATTAGAGAAAGAAAGAAGCTTTTTTCTTAGCGCTCTGCCAAACATTTTGGATATGAAAGTTCTGATCAGAGGTGTAATGTTAATATGATCGTAAAAAGGCGTTCTATTAAGAATCTGCTGTTGATCGGCATCAAGAGTGTATCACTGTCTGGGGTTGTAACGCGGTATGCTCCATTTGAATAGACTGGCTCTATTACAAATGATCCTTCCCATTTGGGCTGAAATTTGCCTTTGATTTTGTGTGTTATGATCATGGGTCGTCTGACGGCTAAAACCAAATCTCCTTTTTGGAATATCCTTTACTTAACCTTCCTATTGAAGGCTTTCGATATTCAAGCTTGGTATAACTCAATATGTTGTTGAGCTTGTAGTCATTTCTCATCTAGAGCTTCGAGTTCTTGAAGACGTAATTGATCATTATCTTTCTTAGTCATCTTGGTTGCTAAGGCAACTCGTAGGGACGACATCTGCATTTCTAGCGGTATGACTGCCTCACACCTGTATATCAGAGAAAAAGGCGTATTGCCTGTTGGCATTCGGACCGTAGTTCGGTAGGCCCAAAGACATTCACTGAGCTTCTCATTCCAATTTCGTTTGCTTGATGAAATAAATTTTTTGAGTAGCTTGATAATTGTCTTGTTGAATGATTCCGCCAAACCATTAGCAGCAAGGTTATAAGCGGTTGATGCCACATCTAAATCTGATACTTATCGCAGAACTGATAGAATACTTGGCTTGCAAATTGGGGACCATTATCATGAATAATCCGCCTGGGGACACCAAACCGATGATGACCTGGTGTTTGATAAAATTGACCATGTTGTAAGTTTTAATTCAATAAGTGGTATAGCCTCTGCCCACTTTGAAAAATAGCCGGTTATCGCTTAGATGAACCGATAACCTTTCGTTGATGAGGGATGATGGGTCCCACGACATCGATTCCCTATGCTTCGATGGTCACGAAGCAACAGTCAGATGAAGTAACTCTGGAGGTTGATGTATAAAGTCAACATGGATTTGGCAGGCTTTACACCTCTGTGCATATATGATGGCATTGGCTATCATGGTTGGCAAATAGTAACCAAGTCTGTGCAATCGATCCTTGAGTTTCAGATCTTGTTGATGAGCTCCGCATATACCATCGTGTGCCTCTTTGAGTACTTCTTGTGCTTTCGAATTAGAGAGGTAACAGAGCAGTATGCCATCATATGAACGATGATAGAGTGTTTTTACTATCGGGTCATAGTAGAAACGGAGAGACCTTCGTCGAACATAAACTGCTTCTTTAGGGTCATCCGGCAATATATCATGCAAAGCCTAGTCAATGAGAAAAAATCGCGAATCTCTTGGTTTGAAATCCATTGAAGTTACATGGACTTCCTTAGTTTTTAACATATGCTTAGGACAAATAAGGTGTCGAGTAGCCACTATAAGATGATACGTTGTGTCGATCGGTAAGGCCAATGTAGCCGCTAGTGCAGCCAAAGTGTCAGCCCTAGTATTTTGGGATCGAGACACATGACCAATGTAAAAGCCATCAAATTAATTAGCCATTTTGATGACTGAGTGGTAATAAGGTACCAAATCCTCGTGACGAACCTCGTATTCTCCTTTAACCTAATTAACAATCAGTTTTGAATCACCATAAGCTTCAAGGTAGCGTACCCCCATTTTATGGGTGAGCTGAAGGCCGATAAGTAGAACATTATATTCTATCACATTGTTGGAACATGGTTCCGTCAATGAAAACGCCCGAGGAAGGACATGTTTTTGTGGTGAGATAAATACAACCCCCACACTAGTAATAATCTTGCTTTTAAGGCCTGTTCTTAATGCTCCATCAAAGAACATTTGCTACACTTCATCCACTGAAATCATATTAGATTCAAAAATCTCATCTGGAATAACTTCATAAACTTTGAGCTTTTTGGAATCGGATGAGCCGCTAGAAAGTCTGCAAGCGCTTGACCTTTGACTGCCTTCTGAGGGACAAAGAGCATGTCATATTGAGACAAGAGGATAGCCCACTTAGCTAATCTTGAATTCAGCGATCCTGGTTTCATCATGAGGAGACACAAAGGATTAACTCTGAAAATGACATGTATGGTTTGGCCAACCAAGTAATGCCGCGTCTTTTGAATAGCAAAGATAAGAGCTAAACATTCCTTCTCAATAGGGTTATAGCGAGATTCAGCCCCTATCAAAGTCCTGCTCAGATAGTAAATGGCATGTTCGTGGCCATCATCGTTCTTTTGAGTAAGAAGAGCACCAAGAGAATGGTCCATAACTTTCATATAAAGTAGGAATAATTTTCCTAATGTGAGAGCCACTGAGACTGGAGGTTTAATGAGGTATCTTTTAATATCCTCGAAAGCTTCTTGACAGGCTTTATCCCACACAAAAGAAACGCCCATTTTTATAAGCCGGGTGAATGGAACCAATGGCCCAAGAGTTTTGCAATGAATCCTCTGACATAGGCCACCTACCTTGCAGACCCCTATGCTCTTTGAGATTCTTAGGTGGACGCATGCTCGAATAGCTTTGACCTTGTCTGGGTCAAGATGAATTCCTTTTGACGTGGCAATAAATCCCAGGAACTTGCCACTTGAAACCCCCAAGAAGGATTTTATTGGATTCATTTTCAGCTGATGGGCTCGTATTATATCGAACATTGTTCTTAGGTCACGAAGGTGATCATCCTTATCTCTACTTTTGATGGCGATGTCGTCGACATAGCGTTCCACCATCTTTCAGAGGTGGTTACGGAAAATTGTATTCATTGCATGTTGATAAGTTCTCTTGCATTCTTTAATCCGAAGGGCATTACGGTATAGCAGTATAACCCAACGGTGTCTGGAATGAAGTATGTTTCTCGTCTTCTAAGTACATCTTAATTTGATTATACCCTGAGAAGCCAGCCATAAAAGATATTCTCTCAAAGCCACATTATTGTCAATCATCACATCATGGGCAATAGGTACTCATCTTTAGGGCAGGCTGTATTGAGATCGCAGTAGTCAATGCAGATCTGAATTTTTTCATTTTTTAAGAACGGGGATAAAGTTAGAAACCCAATCCGGATGTTGTTCCTCCCATATGAAACCACATGCGATGAGCTTATGAACTTCAGCTTCAATAGCTCCCATAATATCAGGGCGAAATCGTCGATGTTGTTGCTTCACTGGCTTGACGTCAGGCTTTATGTTCAGACGATGCATGACTACTTGCGGATCAAGTCCGGGCATATCTTTGTAATTCCGTGCAAAAACATCGATATACTCTCATACGAGTGCTATCAATTCTTTTCTCTCTGTAAGTGATAAACCCTCACTTATAGAGATGGGTTTAGGGTGATCTTGACTACCCAAATTAACCTGAATCACTTGGTCCTTAATAGGCGATTTGCGTTGTTCGAATCACTTTTCCCACAGAAACTCCAGTTGCTGAGCCCATAGTTTAGCATCAAATATCTCAATAGCCTCCCCAGACTCCAATTGATTGATCGAAGTCATATTAACGGAGAGATTCTTGAAAAGCATTCCTATACTAACATCTGACTTCCACTCGGATGAAGAGGCAGAGCATGACGGGATCAGTTTATCGTTTACAGATTGAAACGATATAGGAGGTGGAGGTGAGGAGGTGGAGGTATAACATATCCCAACCCCCCGTGTGTTTTATCATAGTAATTTCCCAGTTTCCCTTTTGGCACGAAATTACGTAGAAAACCGCGTCATCATTTTTCAAAGTTCAGGCCATTCCCACACTGTAGGTTGTATCCCATTTTTCTCATCATATGCTGTGCTGTTCGTGCATAATGAAAAATTTGCGGGGGTTCCAAGTCTGAACTCGAATCTGTGACTATAGACCTTCGTAATTGGGCCCTACCGAATACTATAGGTAATTGACTTCTTTTGGATGGAGGGACCACGAAGACAGACCCTTCCACACACTTCACAGATGTACTTGTCATGCTTGGTTTGCGCAAAGGCATGTGTAGAGAGCTATTGTCAACAGATTCAAGCAATTCGACACTTGTAGGATAATGGAAGATAACATTCTCATTAATTACCCATTCATCACTATCCCCGAGGGATTATTACATTGAAGATTATTGAAATATTCTACAATCGGTTCACAGGTCAAAGTAGTTGGCGTGTCTCCTTCAGACTCTGGACATGCCTCATTGCCACTGTTGTCGTCATCAGGCAATGGTTGTTTTGATGCTTTACTAATTTCCTGATATAGGAGAGCATTAGTAAAGTGATTTTTCATCCCTTTGAATGGTTATTTTTCAGCGAACACCATTCGTACCGTTGCATCGTCTTCTACGTACTTGAAATATTGGTGCAGAGTAGAAGGAACGATCCAGTTAGTATGGATCCACGGTCATCCTAGCAACAAGTTATATGACGTGTCCGCGTCAATGATGTAACACGTCACTTCTAATTTTAGGTCTCCGATTCAACAGCGGAGTCCGCATTGAAATCGTATATCGCAGTAGTCATTGAAGATAGCCGATAAAGCGGTATCCCAAGGAAGTGGAGGAGCCTTTTGGGAATAATACTGAGTGCGGACCCTGAATCAACCTGTATCCTTTCAATGCACGTCGAGCCAATGTATCTAGTATAGTATAAAGGTCGATCGTGTTTGTTGTCCTTGAGGAGCACGTCCTTGGCTGTAAACGTGAGAGCAGGTACCTTCGAGTGTACATGATGACATTCAGAATACAAGGGTTGAGTGTCATCTCCAGGGGTTTATAGCATATGTGTTAGAAATGACTCTGAATTAGCCAGTGCGTCCCTGAGTGCTTCTCTTGTCTCTTTCGAGAGGTGAAGTAGCTCGTGTATGGTGATATGAGCTGGAATATTAGCCAATTGGGTCAATATATCAAAGCGGAAAGGAACGTCAAGTCCCGGCCTGAAGGTTTCTTCAAAACACTGTCAAACTGGACTTCTTTCTGCTTCTCTTTTCCTGAAGTCGGGACTGAAGTTGGAATGGCTACTTCTACTGACGTCGTTTGCAGTTGTGTCTCGTCAGTAGTTTTGTCATACTATTTTAAGTACGATTTTCCCGATCAAGTACCGTTGGCTGGGGTACATCAGCCTGTGTTGTGAAAATATGCCTCTCATTTTTAGAATCACTAAGAGACGCTATTGTTACATTGTCATCATCCGACAAGACAGAGAAACGTTGTAGGATCTCCCTTTCCACTTGGATTTCTTTGAATCTCACTGTTCGTCGTGGGCTAGATCTGGGTGCACCCACATGATTTTTCCTATTTTCAATGTCAAGGAAACAAGACCTTTAGTCTCTTACTGTTTAGCTGAAAGATGATTTATCTCCAGCCGTGCCTTAGGGTTTGAAAAAGACCCATCAGGGACTGTGACCTTTGGCATAGTGCTAAATTCGAGAGTCACCATGTTTGCAGTGACTTTCTTTTGTTCTGACTTTAAAGTTAGAACGCTGGCTGATCGGGGAAAAATCATGCACAAAATATGTCATTTTGAAATCAAGAGTTAAAGTATATGTGTTTTGGCTTCCTCGATACTTCCGTTATAGCATAGAGGCTAAAACGAGTCGAATCCACAAGGACAGGAGGCGATAGAAGCTTTACCGGTTGATTCACGTGTGTGTTAAAAGTTCTTCAATGTTTTAAAGAATGAAAAGAAAAGAAAACAAAGAATGAAAAGAGAAGTACGGTGAAACACAAAGAAGTGAGAAACATAAAAAAGAATATATTTGTGATTTTTGTGGTATTTCTAAAATAAAGTGAAAAAGAAAGAAAACCCATGGCTACTAACTACTAATGACTCAACCAACATGTTAAACTCTTAGTGATAGTTGTCTCACATGTATCATTGAACATCACTAGTCCTTGGTTCAAGAGTTTTACAAAGCATGGCTCATATGTTAACTGTTACATCTAAATTCAACCAATAAGTGCAAGATACACTTAAATTATCAAAACTAAATAAGAGTAAGTATGGAATAAAGTAATGTTAGCTTATTAGAGAGTTAAGGTGTTAGATCCATCATCATGAACCATCAATGGTTCTTGCAAGAGCAAGGCCAAGTAGAGGCTATTAAATTCATGTGAATTATCAAATAAGAAGTTAGACTAATTAGTAGTTAGTAGTTAGTTGTCATGAGAGAAAAATTAGCTACACATGTAAAAGGAGTTAGAGAGAAGAAAATAAAGAGAGGTAAAGAGAGAACCTTTCATAACTTGTCACCTTCTATTACAAGAACTCTTGCCTTCCACTCATGTACCACTCTCTCTCCTATTACAAGATCTACAAAAATGAAAAATACAAAGGAGAAAGAAGAAGAACACTAACCTAAACTACCCTAAACTACAAAATGGAGATGAAAACTACCCTAAACTCTGCATATCTTCTGCTCTGAAAATCCCAATGGGTATTTATAGGCACCAGGGAAAAGGGGGACCAGGGAGCAAACCCTAGCCGCTCGTAGGCCGCGAAAATGCGGCCCAGGCTGCGTTTTCGTGGCTCTTCTAGAGCCGCGCGCGGCGCTTCGGGGTGCGCGCTGTCCCGTCTGTCCCCTTTCAGATGTGTTGACACTTAAAAAAGACAAGATTCTTATTGGTCTGAACGTTGTCTAAACTTGTTGACATTTACAAAAGACAAGTGACAGACGAGCTGAAGACCAGTTTTCACCCATCTCCGAGGGACAAGGAAGCAACTTGGACTCCACTGATCCAGCAAGCAGACAGTGAACCCGGATTGTTTCTGAACAGACCTCAGCAGGTCTAAGATGCTAGCACTTAGCATCACATGAGCCCAAAGGGATAGCCTCGCCTGAGAGGCTATTATCACCCGACTTCGCCTTGAAGCCATCCAAAGCCTCGCCAGGAAGCTAACTTATAGCTTTGCCTGAGCACAACTCCGCAGAGAGTTAACTTTGCTTGAAGGTACACAACTGCGCAGAAGGATGTTCGGTATCTTCGCCACAGATGTTATCTAGCTCCGCCGAAGAACTTTCTTCTGACTTCGCCACAAACCGTCTCCAGCTCCGCTGCGAGCTCAAAGCGGGCATCGCCGCTGCTGGTCTGCTATGGTCAACCTTTGACCAATCAAATCTCCAGATGAGATCAAATCTAATCAGGATTGAGATCAAATCCAATCAAGATCAAATCTGAGATCGAATTTGGCAGTTGATTGCCACAATCTCTTGACTCTTCTAAAACGAGTAAGAAGATCAGGGGAAATCCTCCAACAATATGGAAAGGATCAAAACAAATCAAGAGGATCAACCGACCTGCCATTTTTAGCTTCGCAGAAGCTGATCCTAGCCTCGCAGCAAGGCTACTTTCCAGATTCAAATAGATCCGATTCAATCTGTTTCCATATCTTCAAGGACGGTAATACCCTTGCTCTCCCTATAAATAGCCCATCAGGGGTACAAGGAGAGGGAATCGAGAAAGGATCTCCAAGACCCCCCAGAAGTAGAGACCACAGACAGGCGCAAGAGAGAGGACTCCACAAGCAGAGACTTCTTCACAAAAGCACCGTGCGCTCTTGAATTCAGAGACTCATAGAGAATTGCTTCTCTAATCAGGGTGCTGATACCCTAAATACCTTCTTCTCAAGGAATCTCCAGAACCTGGCGAGAAGGAATTCCTAATTGAAGGCTGTTTTGAGAAGTAGCAAGAGGGTTCTACCAACCTTCTGTTCTCTGATTCCCCGAACCAGGCGAGAAGGGAATCTCATCGCTCGCATCGTCAAAGGGACAAAGTGGTCGCGCGTTGACCAGACTCCTATCGACACACTTCTCCAGAATCTCTGAGGAGATCTACTTGTAATCTTTTTTTTTTAAGAATACTTGTAATTTAGCTCCTCAACTCTTTTTTTGTAAGTTTCCCCCTTTGCAAATTATATGGAAAATAAGATGGCGACTCCGCTGGGGATCGTATTCTCCACTGCTGAGAATCAAGTGTCGCAATGTGACGAACAGACCCTCGGGTCTAACTCTGAATTCAGAGAAGCCGGTGTAGCCAGAGCCTCTCTTGCTAAATCTTCAAGAAAAGTCTCTACGGAGACGGGAAAGGTTCTCTGCGAACCTACTGCGGTTATTTGGCGCAACAAGGAAGCATGCCCGCAGCCCAAGTCCTGTACTCTCAAGAACTTGGTTATCCAGTTTGATCAAGGAAGATTTGAAGAAGTCCTCTCTCGGGGTGGCCTAATGCTTCGAGCACGAAAGCACAGGAAGGTCTCCACGACCAAGGTTTCGAAGCAGAAACCAGAAGCAGAATTTTGCCAACACCCCTCAGCCTTGCGTGTGGCTAATCAGGTTCCTTGCGAACCTAAGCGTCCTCTGCCAAAACAGATATGAAAGCCTAAACAGAAGTCTCCGGCCAAAGCTTCAGGCGTAGCTACGCCAAAACCGCCCCTCTCTCGCGAAGAAAAAGGCAAGATGCCTTCTGCTCCAACAATGCTGCCAATCATGAAGTCAAGACGACAATCATACCGTCGCCTAATTCAAGAGCAGCAATGCCTTGTGCCAGCCTCATTTTCACAAGCGAAGCTAATGTACCACAGCATGCTCACTGGGTCCACGGCCGTAAGGCTACGGCCAAAGTGTTATATAAGGCTGATCCCCTTGGCAGCGGCATAGCGGGTAAAGCACCACAGCGTGCTCCGCTCCCCAGTTCGTCAAACGCTAAGCTCGCACCTGTTGGCGAAGCTAGAACTGAAGTACTATTCAGTGTTAATCCCTTCTGCAGGGATAAGAGGAACGGAACATCATCCTATGTACGCTCCAGAAAGGCCTCTCCACGGGATTATTTAGGCTCCAATGGGCCTGACTTGCGAGAATTCTTGGCGAACAAGTGGAAGACGGTGTCCTTCCGACCTACTTCCCCCTACTGCCAACAAAAGGGATGTCAGTTGGTGGCAGTCCACTCAGCTCATTGCCGGCAATCAGTTTTTGATCGACTGTCCGTACATTTTCCTATGATGCATCACAGAAGGAGCATCTCACGAGATCCAGCCTCTGCATCCGTCAACATGACCGGAAGAGGACGAGAGTTGCACAGGGGAGGTTAACCACCTGACGACACCCCCTGTAGCTCCCCAGATCCGGATTACAGCCCAGGCTTAGGCGAAGTCTTGGTGCATGAAGAGGGTGTTTTCCGAAACACCAGATCTAGGGTGGCGATACCCTACAGTTATGAACAGCCTTCCTCCTCAACGGCCCTAGCCTCGCTGGAGCTCAAGAAATCACTCCAACCATCGGATGAAGAAGATGAAGACAGTGGGTACGCCTCTTCAGCGACAGTTAGCTCAGTGCGAACAGACAGAGTATCAGTCAATATGGCTGATAGTGCTAACGATGACCTTCGTCGACGTTTGGAAGCTCAGGAGCAAACTTTCAAGACTCAGCAAGAGGCTCTGGATAACATTCAACAGATGCTTGCTCGACTCCTCAGCAATCAGAATGACAATGATGCCGGGAGCAATCACGATGAGGAGGAACATTTCAGCAATGAGCAGCCAAAGACGGAGAAATTCAAAGAGGGTTCTTCCTTAGACGCCGAAGTCCTTAAAGGCCTCCAAGCTCAAATAGCATCCCTAGTTCAGAGGGATGAATTAAAGAAGGAAGGGGCAGTCCGTCCTTACCCATTGGAGTGGGATTCGGTGCCATATCCACCGAAGTTCAAACCACCAACGTTGCATACCTATGATGGAAAGAGCTCGCCAAATCAGCACATCTACTACTTCCGGTCTCAGACTGGTAATGTTATAAGCAACGACGCCATCATGGCTAGGCTGTTCATTGGCACCTTAAAGGGAGTGGCATTTGACTGGTTCCGAAGTCTCTCTCCGGGCTCTATCAATTCCTGGATCGACCTGGAAACCCGGTTCCTCTCTCGTTTCTACGAGGACGATACCGAAATAACCATGGACAAGCTCCTCTCCACTGTGCAGAAGAAGGGCGAATCTGTCCGCGACTACATCGAGCGGTTCAGAAACTTATTCTTGATGTTCCAAGTAGGGATGCCATTACCCATGCTCTTACAGACATGCAGGCATAACTTCTTGGACCAAGTGGAAGTTCGCATGGGGGCTGTTAAGGCCCACACTTGAAAAGAATTGGTCGAACAAGCTGAGATAGCTGAAAAGTCGGCTAAAAAGTTCGAACCATCCACCCTAGAGGCAAATGGGGTATGAACAGTAAAGGACGTAGTGACCTACCGCAGTCTTCTCAAGCCAAAGGGAAAGAGACTATGTCTGTAGAATTGACCGGGGATGTGTAGTCGAAGGCCAAGAAAAGCGGCTTCAACAATCAGGAGCCTAAGTTTCCTCCAAAACAGTACTCCTTCAAAGACGATCAGGTGGTCACGATATTCCATCTACTCCACAAAGGGAATAAAATGAAGCTGCCAGATGCTCGGCGTCCCAACGAGATAGGGCGCACGAACGACCCCAAATACTGCCTCTACCACAGGATGGTCCACCATCCTACCGACAAGTGCTATGTCCTCAAAGATAGAATTCAAGCCTTAGTCGACGCCGGAGTCCTGACACTAAAGTCAGAACAGAAGAAAGTCACTGCCAATATGGTGACCCTCGAGTTCGGCAAAACCCCAAAGGTCACAGTTCCTGACGGGACCTATCCAGCCCCTGCGCCACAGTTGGAAGTCAAGCATCCCTCAGCTACAACTCAAAACAATAAGGGTCTTGTTCCCTTAACATTGGAGACAGGGGAAGTCATGTGGATACACCCAGACCTCGTCCAAGACGTGCAGTGGGATTCAAAGAAGCCCAAGTCAAAGGGCAAATCTTGCAATGTCATCTCCATCCTGCCAGATGACGGCAATCTTACGTCAGCTTCCCTCAGTGATTCAGAAGGAGAAAAGCAGGCTTGCACAACGCAGGCCGACCTACCTCAGCCGACGGGTACTCGATCCAGAAAATCGTACTTGAGATAGTATGAGAAAGCTACTGGCGAGACACAACAGCAAATGACGTCAGTACAAGTACCAGCATCCGCTTTGATTCCAACCAAGGGAAAAGAGAAGCCTAAAGAGGTCCGATTCGACCAAATCCTGAAGAAGCCTTCAGGACTAGGGCTTGACATGCCCTTTCGTTTTGACATATTGGCCCAGCTGGCTAATATCCCAGCTCGTATTACAATACACGAGCTCCTTCGTCTCTCAAAAGAGACAAGAGAAGCACTCAGGGATGCGCTAGCCAATTCAGAATCCTTTCTGACATGCATGCCAGAGGTCCCTAACGAAGACGTTCAGTCTCCTTACCCAGAATGTCATCACATACAATCAAAGGTGCCCGCCATTACATTCACGGCGGAAGATATGCTTCTCAAAGATAACAAGCACGATCGACCTCTGTACTACACCGGATATATCGGTTCAACGTGCATTGAAAGAATACAAGTCGATCCGGGGTCCGCACTCAGCATCATCCCCAAAAGGCTTCTCTACTTCCTCGGCATACCGCTGTATAGGTTGTCCGCAACCACCACTACAATATACGGTTTCAATGCCGGGAGCAGTCACCCACTTGGAAAAATCTGGCTCCGTTGCAGAATCGGGAGCCTGAAGTCAGAAGTGACATACTATGTCATTGACGCCGACACGTTATATAACCTGCTGCTAGGTCGACCATGGATCCATGCCAACTGGATCGTTCCTTCTACTCTGCACCAATGCTTCAAATATGTTGAAGATGACGCGACAGTACGAACTGCCTTTGCTGAGAAGCAACCATTCAAAGGGGTAGAAAATTACTTCACTGACGCTCTCCTGTATCAAGAGGCTGGTGAAACACCTAAAGAACTATTGCCTGGCGATGATGAAAGTGGCAATGAGGCAGATTCAGAATCCGAAGCAGGCATGCCAGCTATTCTGATTGGTGAACCAATTATAGCATGTCTCAATAATCCCCAATGTAATACTCCTTCAGAGGATGAAGGTGAATGGGTAATTAATGATAATATTTCTTTTGATTATCCTGCGAGTGTTGGGATGGTTAAATCCATTACAGATGGCTCTCTGCATATGCCCTTACATAAGCCGAGTGCAGCCAGAACACCCATGGAAGCTATAGAAGGGGCCACGCTACTGATCCCTCCGTCCAAACAAGGTCAGTTACCGATAATCTTCGGTAGAACCCAACCACGGGGACCCACAACTGTAGATTCAAGTTCATATTCAGACACTCCACAGTTCTTCCATTACGCGCGGCCGACGCGCCATATTATGAAGAAAATGGGATACGACTTGAAGCATGGAGCAGGCCTGAATTTTGGAAAAGGAAGGCGCGGTTTGATGCGTAACTTTGTGCCAAAAGGGAAGCCTGTAAACTACTATGATAGTACACGCAGGGGGTTGGGATATGTTACACCCACATCGTCAGCAACGGTTCAAGCCAAAGACGATGAACCAATTCCATCACATTCAGCCTCATCCTCCGAGTGGGACTCAGACGTCAGTGTGGGAATGATGTTCGAAAACCTCACCGTTAATATGACTTCGAGCAGTCAATTGGAGCCTGCAGAAGCTACTGATGAGGAACCATGGGCCCAGCAATTAGACCTCCAATGAGAAAAGCGATTCGAACTGCGCGAGACACCTACTGAAGACAAGGTGATGCAGGTCAACTTGGGTAGTCAAGACTACCCCAAGCCCATCTTTATAAGTGAAAGCCTATCACTTACAGAAAAGGAAGAATTGATAATACTCGTAAAGGAGTATATAGACGTCTTCGCATGGAGCTACGAAGACATACCCGGACTTGATCCACAAGTAGCTGCGCACCGTCTAAATATCAAGCCCGACGTCAAGCCAGTAAAGCAGCAACAACGTCAGTTTCGCCCGAACATCATGGAAGCTATTGAAGCCGAAGTTCACAAGCTCATTGCATGTGGCTTCATCCGGGAGGAATAACATCTAGATTGGGTAGCCAACATCGTCCCCGTCCTCAAGAAGAATGGGAAAATACTGATCTGCATCGACTACCGTGATATCAATACGGCCTGTCCTAAAGATGAATTCCCGCTACCCATCACCGATGTCATGATCGACAACACATGTGGATTCGAAAGGATGTCTTTTATGGACGACTTTTCAGGGTTCAACCAGATTAAGATGTATCCCGACGACGAGAAGCATACTTCGTTCCGAACACCATTGGGGGTATACTGCTACACTGTAATGCCCTTCGGACTGAAGAACGCCGGAGTAACCTATCAGCGGGCAATAAGCACAATCTTCCGCGATCATCTCCAAAAAACGGTAGAATGCTATGTCTACGACATTGCTGTCAAAAGCCGCAGCAAAGATGACCATCTTCATGACTTGAGAACGATGTTCGACATAATGCGGGCTCATCAGCTGAAAATGAATCCGACAAAATCCTTCTTGGGAGTGTCAAGTGGCAAGTTCCTTGGGTTTATTGTTACATCAAAAGGGATTCGTCTTGACCCAGACAAAGTCAAAGCCATTCAGAGCATGCATCCACCGAGGAATCTTAAAGAGCTTAGAGGCTTGCAAGGCAGACTGGCTTATATCAGAAGATTCATCGCAAATCTCTCAGGCCACTGTCAACCGTTCACACCGACTCATGAAAAAGGGTGTTTCCTTCGTATGGGATCAAGCTTGCCAGGAAGCTTATGAAGACATCAAGAGGTACCTCACAAAGCCTCCAGTCTTAGTGGCCCCTACATCAGGGAAACCATTCTTGCTTTATGTAAAAGCTATGGACTATTCTCTCGGTGCCCTCCTTGCTCAAAAGGACGACAATGGTCACGAGCAAGCCATTTATTATCTAAGCAGGACTCTCGTAGGAGCAGAATCTCGCTACAATCCTATCGAGAAAGAGTGCTTAGCTCTCGTCTTTGCTGTTCAGAAGACGCGACATTATTTAGTTGGCCAAACCATACATGTCATCTCCAGAGCGAACCCATTGCGTCTCCTTATGACAAAGCTAGGATCACTAAATTCAAGATTGGCTAAATGGGCACTTCTTTTGTCTCAATACGACATGATCTTTACCCCTCAGAAGGCGGTTAAGGACAGGCCCTTGCAGAGTTCTTGGCTGCTCATCCAGTTCCGGAACATTCAAAACTTCATGAGGATATTCCAGATGAAGTCTTCGACTCCAATATAACCTCAGAGGAGGAAGTGTGGCAGATGTTCTTCGATGGAGCATCGCGAATGGGCCCTAAAGGCAAGATTATTGCCGGAGTGGGGGTTGTGTTTATCTCTCCACAAAATCACGTCCTTCCCAGAGCATTTTCTCTGACAGAATCATGCTCCAACAATGTAGCAGAATATAATGCTCTGCTCATCGGTCTTCAGCTTGCCCATGGAATGGGGGTACGCTACCTCGAAGCCTACAGCGATTCAAAACTAATTATCAATCAGGTTAAAGGCGAATATGAAGTTCGCCACGAAGACTTGGTGCCTTATTACCATACAGCCATCGAATTGGCTAACCTATTTGAAGGTTTCTACATCGGGCATGTGTCTCGATCTCAGAATATCAAGGCGGACGCTCTTGCTGCATTAGCAACAACACTAGCGTTGCCAGCCGACACCGAGTATCACCTCGCAGTCGCAACTCGACACCTTATCTGCTCTAAGCATATGTTGAGAACCAGAGAGGTCTATAATATCTCAACGGATCTTGAGCCGAGAGATTGGCGATTTCCTCTCATCGATTATGCCTTACATGGTCTGCTGCCAGACGATCCTAAAGAAGCGGCATCTATCAGACGAAGGTCTCTCCGTTTCTACTACGATCAACCTCTGAAGACACTTTACCGTCGTTCATATGACGGTGTCCTCCTCCGTTGCCTTTCCAATTCAGAGACACAGGAAGTGCTTAAAGAAGCACACGACGGCACTTGCGGAGCTCACCAACCAGGTCCAAAGCTTAAAGACAGGCTGCATAGGCTTGGATACTATTGGCCAACCATGATAGCCGATGCCATCCAATATGCACGAAGGTGTAAAGCATGCCAGATTCATGCGGATTTCATACACTAGCCTTCGGAGTTGCTCCACTCGACTGTTGCTTCATGGCCATTTGAAGCATGGGGAATCGACGTCGTAGGGCCAATTAGCCCCTCTTCGACAAGAGGTCATCGGTTTATCCTTGCAATAACTGACTACTTTTCAAAATGGGCGGAGGCTATACCATTGGCTGAAGTCAAAACCTCTAATGTGGTTAATTTCATCAAACACCATGTCATCCATCGATTTGGTGTCCCCAGGCGGATCATCCATGACAACGGTCCCCAATTCATAAGCCAGGTATTCTATCGATTCTGCGATAAATATCGAATTCAGAATGTGGCTTCAACTGCCTATAACCCTGCTGCTAATGGTTTGGCGGAAGCATTCAACAAAATAATCATCAAGCTACTCAAGAAGTTCGTCTCCTCGAATAAGCGAGATTGGGACGAAAAGCTTGGTGAGTGTCTTTGGGCCTACCGGACCACGGTTCGAACACCGACAGGAAATACGCCTTTTTCCTTGGTATATGGGTGCCAAGCAGTCATCCCATTGGAAATCCAGATGCCGTCATTACGAGTTGCTCTGACCACTAAGATCACATCAAAGGACAATGATCGGTTGCGTCTCCAAGAGCTCGAAACCCTGGATGAGAAGCGGCTACAAGCTCAGCAATACATCGAGCTGTATCAAGCTCGAATTTCAAAAGCCTTCAATAAGAAGGTCAAACAGAGAGTCTTCCAGAAAGGAGACCTGGTTTTAGCCGTCAGACGACCGATGATTATGACGCACAAAACCAAAGGCAAATTTCAGCCTAAATGGGAAGGACCGTTCGTAATAGAAACAGTCTATTCAAACGGAGCATACCGCCTTATGACTTCAGATGGCGACCTACTCATGATGCCGATCAATGGCAAGTTCTTAAAGAAGTATTATCCTTAATCAATGGTCCTTCTCATGATCAAGTTAATACTTCACCTCTGATCAAGATCTTCATGTCCAAAGTACATACAAAGAGAGCCTTTCTCTTCCTCCAAGCGAGATCATACAACCATAAACCAGTAGGAACCTGGCCGTATACTGGTTGTCTCAAAGGAGAATAAAGGTTACACATACGTTAACCAGACGATCCAACATCCTTAACGATTAATGACAGAGGAAAATGTTGGCCTTTAAGCCCAATATAAGTCCTCGACAACTCATCATGCTGAGGGGAATAGCATGGCTAGCCCAATTCAAACGGTAGTTGGTAAAGGCATATCAAACCCGTTGACAGCTAAGGATTTGCTAAAAATCCTATGGGACCTGTTCCCATTTGATTCCCTCTCCAAAATCACTTACCAATTCTCATCCACAGAATGGTAAGACCACATATACATTTCGCTGTTACGTTAACATTAAACCTATGACAGTGATTCCCTCGTTTCTCCTCGTGAAAACGAGCTCTCCAAAATCACTTACCAATTCTCATTCATAGAATGGTAAGGCCATATATACATTTCGCTGTTACGTTAACATTAAACCTATGACAGTGATTCCCTCGTTTCTCCCGTGAAAACGAGACTTTTCCCAAACTCCATTACAACCTTGAGCTTGGTGGCGTCTCAATCGGTTATGTCATTGTGACCTCTGAACCAGCAGACAGCCAAGTCTCAATTTCGAGCTTGTTGACATTTACAAAAGACAAGTCTCAACCCCGAGCCTATTGACATTTACAAAAGACAGGTCTCGATACTTGTTGACATTTACAAAAGACAAGTATCACCAACCTTGAGCTTGGTGGCATCTCAATCGGTTATGTCATTGCGACCTCTGAACCGCAGACAGCCAAGTCTCAATTTCGAGCTTGTTGACATTTACAAAAGACAAGTCTCAACCCCGAGCCTGTTGACATTTACGAAAGACAGGTCTCGATACTTATTGACATTTACAAAAGATAAGTATCACCAACCTTGAGCTTGGTGGCGTCTCAATCGGTTATGTCATTGCGACCTCTGAACAGCAGACAGCCAAGTCTCAATTTCGAGCTTGTTGACATTTACAAAAGACAAGTCTCAACCTTGAGTCCTGTTGACATTTACAAAAGACAGGTCTCGATGCTTATTGACATTTACAAAAGATAAGTATCACCAACCTTGAGCTTGGTGGCGTCTCAATCGGTTATGTCATTGCGACCTCTGAACCAGCAGACAGCTAAGTCTCAACCTTGAGCCTGTTGACATTTACAAAAGACAGGTCTCGATACTTATTGACATTTACAAAAGACAAGTATCACCAACTTTGAAGCTCGATGGCTCCTCAACCAGTTATGTCATCGCGACCTCTGAACTGACAGACTGCCATGTTTCAGCATTCAATCCAACAAAGGACTATTCTCTCAAATGGCACCAATACAATTTGGAACCGACAATTCAGAAAGTGGAACAATTTGAAGATTCGACAGGGAGTCAAAACAAAAAAAGTGATTATTTTTCATTGATTCCAAAAGGATGGGATACATGGAGGTACATATATTGCGACTTACGGGCGTACATTATAAGATCTGATCCGCTCTTCAAGGGAAGCCAGCCTCGCCCTCCTATCATTAGCAGCCCGGACAAGCGCCTGCGACCTCAGCTCAGCCTCATTAAAGTTCGTCGCCTGAGCCAAACGAGCTTCGACCTTAACCAAGGTTGCCCTCTGAGCTAAGTCCTGCTGTGAGAGTTCGTCACTCTGGGCCTTAAGCTGCTCAAGCCGCGCAGTCTCTTCAAGACGCACTGGTTCAGCCCTGGATAAGAGAAGATTTGCCTTCCTGATCATCCCCTTGGCCTTCCCAATTTTGTCTTCAGCGTCAAGAAGAGCACTGGTGGAGGCATCAATGGCATTCCCAACCTCTACTCTCCTTGTCTCCAAGGATTTCAAGTCAGAAGAAATAGCCTTAGCAACTCCTTGAGCAGCAAGACGGGCTTCATGCATCTGAGTGATAAGATGCGCAAGCTGCTCATCAACTGAAGACTCCAGATCTGAGAGGCTAAGACGGCGCCATTCCTCTACGTCCCTCTCAAATTGATCTACCAGGAGTTCCAAGGCACTGGCCTGGTTATACCCTTCAAGGTCCCGAATACTTTCAATACTGCGGGAGAGGACCACCTTTAAAGTTGAGAATGACATAGTCGAACCTTTCAAGACCAGATCGATAGATCGCCCTAAGCCCTTATAAAAGCTATCGACTATGTCACCTATAAAATCATTTTCAATCTCGGCCACTTCTGGTAGGCGGACAACCTCAGAAAAATCCACCAGCCTGGTTGACACTACTGTGGAAGGAACGGCGGGAACACCGGCTGCAGCAGCATGACAAGTCGTCGATGAGCTCGGCGGAGTCCTCATTGAAACTAGTACACTAGCCACCGCTGAGGTAGGACTAGTGATCATCTCCTGAATAGCAGGCTCAACCACCAGGGTTGGGGAAGTAGGGCTTGTAATCACCCTCAGCTCTGCACGTGTCACAACTGACGGCGCCTCACTCGTTGATATAGCTGGGAGTGAGGACACCTCCAGGACTACCACCCCTTCAACCTCTGTTCCTTCAGCTAGCACAGGCCGATAAGGGGGCAGGTCACCATACAGCGCGTCCAACATAGCAGCATCCGCCGCAGTCGAAGTGCTTATATCACCCCTGGACTCCTCAGGAAGATCAACTGGTTCCCTTCAAGTTGACGCACCCTGAGGCGGAACAACTGCAACAAAATTGTTTTTAGGCAAGACACAACAGGCAGTAGAAGCCAAAAGGTCAGAACAATACCAAAAGACGATGTCGCCTCAAACATCTCGGCAGCCGCATCAGTCTCCACGGGCTCCATTGGAAAGTCCTTTGCGGAGTCAACATGAATGGCCGGCCCGCTTTCTCTTGCCGAGTCTCTCGTAGACCATCCAACAGAGCTTGACGCTACAGGACTTCCTTTGGAAGTCCCAGCGCCCGGAGGACCAATATCAGCCGCATCACCTCCGGACTCCTCCGGGAGGGTAAAAGAGCCAGCTTCAGTTTCATAAGTAAACAGGGGATCATAATGTTCCCCTTGCTCTCCAGCGGCCTCAACTCCTGTATCAAGAAGCAAATAATGAGCTATCCGAAACACATAAAGATATATTATAAAGACGAAGCTGATCTTACCTAAGTTCGGAGCAACTTCGCCAGTAGTCGGTCCAACAACTGACGGTTCAACTACTAATGGGGCAAGAGGAGGAAGCGCCACAGATGGTTCACCCTCTACAATGACCGTGGGAGCTTGGCGACGAGGCTTCTTCACCAACTCCTTCCTACGAGACCCACTTGTCCGTTTGCGCTTAAGAGGAACGTCAGAATCCTCCTCCTCCATTTCTCCTACATGTCTTTGGGGAACTGTCCCCATCACGCCAGAACCGGCTGCAAGAGTCTCGGCACCTGCCTCTGCTTCGAAGCGAGGACTTTCCGCATCCGAGACTTCGCTGTCATCCATAGCAACGAATTCCTCCATGCTTGGGACGCGAACCCTCCTACCTTCCTTTCTCTCAAAGACTTTTCGCTTTAGCCGCTGAGAAATTAACTTCACACCAGAGCTGTTAGCCTTGAATCCAAGGGGTGTGGAGTTGGAAGTTGCGTACCACTGGCAGAAGCACAGGGTCATTAGAAGATTGAGAGTCCTCAACGGCGTACGCAGCCGCGCCCCAGTACAGCCCGCAATGAAGAATTGCCAAGCACGGGCCCCATCAATAAGGCTCCCCATGAAAGCCAGATTGAGATTCGGGTTGCCCACGTACAGTTGGTTGATTGAGATTTAAGATTTGTAAATAAAAAGATTGAGTTGTAGAATTCTTAGTCACAATGCTATCCGCTGTAGCAAGGGCCAAAGCGGGTCGATCCACAGGGAAGGATGCGATGCAAGCTTTTCGGACGATTTCTCTGTATGCTTCAAATAAGACAAATGAGAGATTAGGTTTGAGATATATATATGATTATAAAGATGTGGTTTTACTGATCTTCTACCATAACCCTTATTGCAAATTAAGGACATTGAACATCATCTTGAATTGTATGAAAGTGATCCTAGGTTTATCAGAGAATATGCAAGCAAGAGAAAAAGATCATTCAATCATACTAGTTTGCACTTCTAAACATCCAACAATTTTTTCATCTTAACATCTAAGTACAGCGTAAGAGAAGCTTTACCTTGAAGTTACGCTGTCAAAGTCCTTAAGCATGAAGTGTGAAGAATTATTTTAAAGGTGTAACATAGATCAGAAAGCTAGCCATCAATTTAATCTTCAAACAATCTACCTTAGACCTAAGATTTCTAAAAAATGTTATCAATCCATTCAATTCTTAATTGCTCTAAGGTTGCTTAAGAATTCAGCAAACCACAAAAAGAGTTAGTTCATCATTATTTTTTTATCTTTTCAATTTATATTTTTTTTATTTTATTTAGTTGAATAAGAAAGATTGCAAAAGAAAGTAAAACCAACACACAGAGAGATCGCAAAGAAAACTAAAATAAAAGACAATAAAAGAAATGGCAAAGAGGTAACCTTTATTTGATAATATCCTCCAAATACAAGCTCCTTCTTCACCACAATGTGCTTTAAAGAAAAAATTACAACTTGCAGAAATTTAAAGAAATAGCTAAAGAAAAACCCTAATCTCCTCATCTCTGGATGCCCTCTCTGCTGCGCCTACAGGGGTATAGGTGCAGAAGGTGATAGAGTCCTGATAGAGCCCAGCCACCAAATTTGGTACGTAATCTCATCTTCTTTGCCGCAAAAACGCGGCTCTGGCCGCGTTTCCGCGGCCATACAGTGGCAGATGGCCACGCGCTTTGGCGCGTGGCTTCTCCTGGTCCGTCCATCTGGGCGTATGCTTCTGGAAGCTGGATCCTGGCTCTTCATTTTAGATTTTCGAGATAACTTAGAAATCAAGTTACCCTAAATCCAAATCCCTTCAAAAATGAATCTCATCCTTGCACTCTTATTTATCCTCATCCACCAAGCATTTAGGGTAGAATAGAATTCTATCCTTTCCCTCTTTGTAGTATTTGCAATTTTTACAATTTGTATTTACACTTTTGACTTCTTATAATTGCACTTTTGCACCTGGGCTTGGACTTGGGCTTTTGGCTTCATTAAGTTTTAATTCTTTATTTAATTCAATACTCAAGGCCTGCAACATTAAATAACAAAATATTAGTAAATGTGCAGAATTATATGAATAAATATGAAAATGTGATGGTAAATATGATGACAATTATGCATTTTTCACTACCAATCATTGGTCATATCCAAACTGTCGAGCAAACCGACTTGGGATATAAGGCTCCAAGTAGCAGCTATCCCCGCTCCGGTATAATAGATGTGAAGGCCGGATACTGACCAGCCACTCAAAAACTCCCCGGCTCAGGGACGAATGCCCCTCCCCCGCATCTTTGAACTCTTCCCCATAGCCTACACCCCGAATACGGGAAAACAGTGGAAGAGACTATAGACGTCATAGCGACGTACTAATTTACGGGCCTCAGCCACGTAAGTCTTCTGCCATGAGCATCCTTCGAATCGACGAAGGAGCGCCATTCGAACATCTTGCGGGGGGGCCTCTCCAGCTTCAATTAAAGAAGGACAATGCAGGGCGAACCACGCCATTAAGTAAGTATACGGCAGACCTATTCTGGGGTTAGGTCCGTCGCGGGGCGAAATGGTCCCCTTTCCACGCTTCGTCGTTGGTGGCCTGCAAAAAGCCCCCGTCAATGCACGAAGGCCTCTCTGGATACAGCACACCATGGTCGAAAGAAGTCCCAGAGGACGACCATGAACCAAACGAACAGCGGGCAGCAAAACATTCGGATGAACGATGTCACCCGAAGAAGACGGCACCACGCACCTCTTCAGCCAGACTGTTAAGAAACCAGCCAGAAGTGCCTCCCGGAACATCGGCCTGCGAGCCTGATGATGGAAGCTTCAAAGGACATCACCCTGCTCATAGGGACCATCGTCTTCCTTCACAACTAGATCCCCTTGGAAGTGCTTTTACATCCGGTCAAAGATGTCTTCATTAGCAACTCCACAGTGAGCCACTTCAGGAGTATTCTCCATATCTGGGAACAAATAATCTCCCCAGCTCTTCAAGCTACAGGAGGTTCCCTTACTGCCCCCATGCATACTGGAGCAGATGTACAAGTGGCACATTAACTCCCTGTAGGTCTCGAACAAGGCAGGCTCTTGCTTCTCCAGAAGAGCCAATTCTGCCTCGCACGGGAAGTATTCTTCATAGGGAAGAGACCCAAAAGGCAGAGCAGAGACTTCCCACATCTCATGCAAGGCCATACCCAATTCGCCAACAGGGGTAAAGAAGGTCCCTGAAGCTGGGTAATACAATTCAAAGATGGCGTAGAAGCACGCCACATTCATCTCAATGCCGTAGCAGGTCGCCCTGACGGCCTCATAGAGGTTTATCCTCTCCAGATCCTCCTCGAAATGAGCGAGGATGTATACAGTTAAATCCCTCCACCATGCCTTCGGAGGGTGAATCCAGCCTGGAGCCCTGAAGTCAGTAGCTGGGTAGTTCCCATTGACCTTGCAGAATTGGTTGGCAAAGGTCAGCGCCATAACAGGATTCTCTCCCAATGGGATCTCTCGCGACACATTCCCAGGATGTAGACCCATTATGCAATGAGGAGGCCCCGCTCTTGCATAACCAGGAGATTGACGCATCAATTTTCCAATGTGGACAGAGTCAGTACTCCAGCTCACGTCCCACGACATCTTCCGAGCCTGTGTCACGCACTGGAAGGAAGACAAAGAAAAATGTCGCTTATTGGACGGAAGGTAAAACTTCTCACCATCTAACTAGAAAATGCACTGCCCTTCCCCTGCCAGTAGTTGGTGATCAGGGTCGGTGCGGCATCACCGAACATGAAATCGGGCTTCTTATAAGTTCGACGGTCGACATCTTCAAGGGGAGCCGTAGTAAAAATACTCCTCGTGGTGTATTGATCATCACCATGAATAAGCGTATCTCGGACGACAGAACTCCGCTCACTAAACAGAGAGGCCTGCCCTTGAAATTGCAGGCTGATATTGCCGTCCGATCTCCTGGTCATCCCAAATAGGTTGTTTAAAGGACCAGGAGTGTAGTGCACTGCAGAAGCAAAAAAAGGAATTATGATTAGTTCACCAGCCAAGCGAACACAAAGACATAATTTTCACCAAGGCATAGCCTCGCCCTTTGAGCGAAGCTAGCAAGGCGATAGCTTCGACAAAGCTTAGCCTTACAGTCAAGTCCGCGTTTCGCAGAAAATGCCCAAGTGTTAGCTTCGCGTCGAGAAAGCTTAAGCAGAAGGCGGCACAACCCTGAGGACTAACTTCGTCAAAAGGGCATTATGGTCAAAAATTATCATTAGTCTTTTGTGGCCATGATTGAGGGGACAGACATATCCTATTGTTCAACAGGATGAAGACAGTCTAAGGGATAGCTTCGCCTGGAAGCTTGAAGAAGAACTCCTCAGTTCTTGGATTCTTGATCAAGAAATCTATGGAAATTCAGGGGGTCGAATTCCCTAAGAATAACAGATCATAATTGATCATTTTTGGGTTCATCCAAAGACAGCCAGACATCGGCTTTAAAAGAGAGACGACAGTCTCTAATCGAAAGGGAAAGATCCCTACCGGCGATTGGTTGTTAGATGACCGGAGGAGGAGAAGGACCCTCCGCTGCAGAAGTGGCCACTTCTTTTCCCGCTCGTCTCTTGGGCGCCATTGAAGAGCTACGGAAGCTTTCAAACTTTCTAAATAGAGAGGAAAGAAGAAGAAGAAGAGTCAAAGGTCTCTAAAAATTTCAAGTAAAGAGATCTGCTCTTTCTCAGCCCGATCGGGCTTTTATAGGCCAATGAGCGCCTGAAACGATGCCTTGTAAACAGTACAGGCTGTCGTTTCAAATTAATTTGAAACGCCGTCTAAAGCGCCTTCCCGAGAAGCGCTGATTCAGCCACTAAGGATTAACCTCGCCATGAGTTAAAGTGCGGACTTCGCACAAGTTCATCAAGAACTTCGCCAAAAGGGTTGCCTTAGCCCGCTAAAGGCACAGTTCGCCGACATGCCAGTTTCACGCGAAGCTCATTCAAAAAGGACCCTGTCCTTAACTCCGCACGAAGTTCAGCCCCGTTATAGCCAAATTCTCAATGAAGGCAAGGCGGAAATCAAATGAGCAGAAAATGAACTTTCATTGATTTAAGAGCAAATGTACATTGATATTACATCAAGGTTGTGTTTCGTACAACAGATTCGGTTGCTCAGCAAGATCATTTGCGCAAAAGGCATACAAGTGGTTTTATCTGCTTTCAAGCCAGACCAACTGGACACAAAAGGCCTTCCTCCTGCACAAGGTCATAACCCTTCACATAATGATAGAAGGTGCCACCAGAACAGATGGTGCCACCAGGACGAGGTCAGTGATCTCACAGGTGACGTCCGCTTTCCCGAAGTGGATCATCTCAGATAAGCGGCTACCAGCCTCGCCTCAAAAGGAATCATCTCGGATAAGCGACTGCCAACAGCCTCTGGGACACACATCAGCTGCCCCAGTTTGTTCCTCCTGCTTAAAAGTAAAGCTTCAACCGGGGAAGCATAAGGTAACTTTTTGGTCTCTTTCATCAAGTCACAAAGTTGGCGAACATAGCTCACTGCAATGCAAATCAGAACAGATTAGCAGTTACACACGGGAGAAGCTGCAAAAACACTAAGTCAGATTCTTTGGGGCGAAGCGATCCAATTTCAGTTAAAGCAGAGGATAAGCCTCGCTTGCACAGCAGTAATGGGCTAGCTCAGCAAACGCCAAGTCCTAGCCTCGCCTATATGGCTAAGCCAGACTGATCCTGGGGGACACAGTCTTAGCCCCACCTATATGGCAAGACTGACTCAACTTTGAAGAATCTCAAGTTCTGCCTGTGCAGTGGACTTAACATGCAGTAATCTTTCTCTGATCAAGTCAAGATGATAGCTTCGCTGGGAAGCTATGCTGAAATCCTCCTTCGCTGATCAGTTAAATGGAGAACAACGGGAGTTAATCCCTGAAGCAGCTGATTACAGCTACAAAGCTAAGTTAAGGGAGATGAATTCCCTAAAGTTGGTGAAGTCGTTGAATGATCAAGACTTACCGGTCCTTGGCCGGGTAATGACCAAAGTGGGCATTCCCACTAATTCAGAGATCTGAGTATCTCTCTCAACAAGAGAAGAGGAGAAGAGCAGATCACTTCTCTTCAGAGGACCTCAAGTGTCCTATTTATAGGCCCCATGGCCTGAGCGCTGCCGCCTCAAGCGTGGAAGCACGAGCGCATTCAAGGCATTTATTGCTCCTTGAGAAAAGGGACGGTTTCCCTCGGAACCGTGCAAAGGAAGAAACGTCTCCCTCATAAAGGCACTCATGGCGCCTTGAAGAAAGGGAATATCCTCCCTTGAAAATGCACAAGGGGAGAATATCTCCCTCGATCAGTGCGAGAGAAGAAGTGATCCTTCTCGTAACCGGCCCACGGCAGTTGGCCTTAGAAAAGCAACAGATGTTCCAGAGCGAACCTACCTAGCCGCGAAGCTACCCAGACGCGAGTCTACATGATTCCTTGGCGAATCTACATCCCAAAGCAGGATTTAAAGCGAAGCTGAACTCAACCATAATGGCAACGTTCATACTCCACACACCACCAATCAAAGCAGTTCAAAGTATTTCAAAGTCTGAGCCATTGCAGACTTCTGAAACTTTGAAGGGGGTCTTGTTGACACTTAAAAAAGACAAGATTCTTATTAGTCTGAACGATGTCTAAACTTGTTGACATTTACAAAAGACAAGTGACAGACGAGCTGAAGACCAGTTTTCACCCATCTCCGAGGGACAAGGAAGCAACTTGGACTCCACTGATCCAGCAAGCAGACAGTGAACCCGGATTGTTTCTGAACAGACCTTAGCAGGTCTAAGATGCTAGCACTTAGCATCACATGAGCCCAAAGGGATAGCCTCGCCTGAGAGGCTAGTATTACCCGACTTCGCCTTGAAGCCATCCAAAGCCTCGCCAGGAAGCTAACTTATAGCTTCGCCTGAGCACAACTCCGCAGAGAGTTAACTTCGCTTGAAGCTACACAACTGCGCAGAAGGATGTTCGGTATCTTCGCCACAGATGTTATCTAGCTCCGCCGAAGAACTTTCTTCTGACTTCGCCACAAACCGTCTCCAGCTCCGCTGCGAGCTCAAAGCGGGCATCGCCGCTGCTGGTCTGCTATGGTCTGCTATGGTCAACCTTTCTTAAACTAAGTCAAAATGCAAAAAATCTTGTTATAAATTAAATGTAAGAATTTAAAATTGAATTGACTCTTTGATCTTTCATAAAATTCTTAGAAAATATGCACTTTGTGGACTGTAAAGATTTTTGGGATATTGACTCAAACCTTCATGCCATTTATTTAATATATATTATTTTTTTATTTATTTATCTTTTCTTTTTTCTTCCCTTAATTTTCTTAGGCTTTCTTATTTACCCAGGTAGTGAGCCTTTACCCGGTGACTCCCAAACCAGATGGTCTTAGGGCACCAGGTGAGAAAACATCCCTCAGACTTAAGGACTTGAGTAAATAAGGCCACAAAACTAAAGGGGGTTATTTTATTTTTTTGTTCACCATTTTAGGTATGAATAATCATGCTTCCTAAGGCATAATTACCCAACTTCAATAAGTGATTTTTATTTACATAATTTTTTTTATATATATTTTTTATGGCATTTTAGTCTTTATTTCAATCCCAAAAATTGTGTAAGTGTGGAGTGCATAAATCTAAGGCAAAAAATTCAAGATCAAATTATCTTTTCAATTTTACTTTCTTATCCTAAAATTTAAACAAGATCTATTATTTTGACTCGGTTTAAAATTTCATAATTTTAGGTCTTCCTAATTCCTAAGATAATCTTAATTTTCTTAAAAATAAATTAAAAACTATTTCTCTTGTTTCAAAAAGTTTTGTAAAAAGAAAAGAAAAGTTTTTATATAAAAGATTTTTTTTAATTAAAAAGAAGTGTAAAAGAAAGAAAATATAAAACTAACTACATTAGTAAACCCTCCCCCACACTTATCTCATGCATGGTCCTCAATGCATCGTGAATGTGTATACATGAAATAAATGGGAGAAAAGGAAAATTACCTCATGGTGGTGGCTCCGGTGGTGGTCTGATTGGGCTAAGCGTTGCTACCCAATCAAAATAGCGTGAATCTTACAGGAACCCACCAATGACCTCTTTAATATGACCCAATAAAAGGATGATTGATTGAATGGTCTTATTGAAAAGTTTATTCCCATCTAATGGCCAATTTTCAAAAATAATTACTGAGTCATTTTCATCAACAGGCTTGTCCAACAATGAAGTGTGATTTTTAGAGATGATTGATTTGGACTCAAATGGAACAGGAACAAAAATCGATACCAACTCGGGAAGTTGACTCAGATCAAGTCGAGAGTCAACAATGAGAGTCGAAATTGGTTCAAAAACAGGGTCCAAACCAAAGAAGTGATATTCACACACTTTCCCCAACAATGAAGTGTGATCATAAAAGATAGGTGATTCCATTTTACGGTGTACTGGGATAGGATTCAATGTTGACTTCGGAATAGAGAAAAAATCTGGTAAAGATACCAGAGTCATTATTAAATCAAAAAGTAAAATGAAATTCCCAATAGGAGGTTCAGGATAACATTTAGGTTCGATTTCAATTTCAGGAAAGGGATAACTTGCCAAAATGTCCAGGTGACTTTCATAACTTGGAGTTTGGTCAAGTTCGAATGTGTATTCTGAAATTGAATCTGGATTCCCAAAATGACATGATTCAAGGGTCCAATCAGTAGAGTTAGGGATATAAGGATTGGTCAATGGTTGACAAGAAAGATTTTCCTCGCTCTCATTGATCAGATCGCTCATTATTGAGTCTAACCTACTGACAGACAGGGTAACAGAATGTTGAGTCTGAATCATGTCTTCCATACTTTTTGTAGTTGGTTTTTCTTGAAAAGATGAGTATGGAAGTTGATTTTGGAAATTGTGGTGAATTTGTGAGTCCATCGGATTTTGCGGTTGCTTCTCGGACTCACGCAAGGGTTCCATACTCAGGTCCAGTATTGATGATTGTTCATTATGAATTGGTGAGACTGGAAAAGATGAGTAGGACACTTGAAAATTTGGTTGAGATGATGAGTCTAACATGTTTTGCATTCTTTCACAAAAGACTTCCAAATGCTTTTCTAGCTCAGATTCTTCTTCAATTGGATGCTCTAGAAAAGGAGTATGTGGAGTTTGATGTGGGAAGGATTATGAATTGAGCAAATTTTGTATTTGTTGTAGGGACTCTTCTATACTCCTTTCCAATGATGATTTTTCTTCAATTGGTGGTTCAGGAAAAAGAGTATATGAATCAAAATTGGGGAACGAATATTGTGAAAATTGTGGACAAGATGGTTGAAAATTTGACTCAGGGTAGGTGAATCCCCATTGACTCTGTGAAGAGTTGAAATTACTTTGAAAATTATGGTCATATGGTTGAGGATATGAGTCATATTGATTCGGATAATCCCAACGCGGCATAAATGGTTGGTTCATGTTATACATAGCCGGCTCGGAGTTATCTGAATCAAATGAGGTCGGAGTGAAGTATGGATTTATATTAGGTTTGAAAGAATTGTTGTGGTTAAAATCCATATCACAATTTACAAAAAAGAAGAAAACAAACAAACAAACAAACAAACAAACAAATAAAGAAAAAGAAAACAAGCCTATGCTAGGGTTGACTTAGACCTAGACGACTCCTAACTGGTTAGACTGTCCACGGGGGGTATATTGTCGAAAGCTGACCACGAGTTAATCGGCAAGGTAGGGGCAAGATCGGTGGGAGGTATCCGTGCCGGAGCAACGGGCCTAATTATGCCAAACCACCGTTCTTCGAGGTTTCGCCTCTCAATCCCCAACCTTAGACACCGATTTAGCAAGAGTCAAATTCTAACAACTTTTCCCTTAGGTCAATCTCTTAAATGGGTCCGAGATGTCCCTAGGGGCCAACGTCTAGTAAATTTTATTTAGGCTTGGGTTGTGTGAGTGGGGAGGTGATTTTTGGGCTAAGGGAAGGTAATGACTTCCCCACCTTATGTTGTTTTGGGTTTTGCCCTTAAGTTAAATTAGTGCAAGTGTGCAATATAGATAAGAATGAACACAAAAAAGCGAGTAATCACTGAAGTGTTTGTCCTATACTATATGCAATGCCATATGTACACCTCCTATCACAACAACATAAGAACAAAATACAGTATATTGGAATGAAAATTGACACGTGCCTAGATGCAAATGTCTAAACCGTTTTAAAGCATCCAATTTCTGTATTTTACTTCTTAAAATTATTTACAGTGTACAAGTAATATAAACAAAAATTAGCAGCAGAGTATATGAATGTACAAGAAGTTACCCGACCACACTTGAGCAAGTGTGGACTTCTGCAATGCTAAAATTTAACCTGCACACCAAAAAACAAAGAAGAAAAGTTAACAAACTTGTGAAATCAAACTGTTCCCATCCCCGGCAACGGCGCCAAAATTTGATCGAGGGAAAACCATGCACAAAAAGTGTATGTTTTGAAATGAAGATTTAAAGTGTGTGTGCTTTGGCTTCCTCGATACTTCCGTTATAGCATAGAGGCTAAAACGAGTCGAATTCACAAGGATGGGAGGCGATAGAAGCTTTACCGATTGATTCATGTGTTTGTTAAAAAGTTCTTCAAAGTTTTAAAGAATGAAAAGAAAAGAAACAAAGAATGAAAAGAGAAGTGTACGGTGAAAACAAAGAAGTGGGAAACATAAAAAAGAATATGTTTGTGATTTTTGTATGTCTAAAATAAAGTGAAAAAGAAAGAAACTCATGGCTACTAACTACTAATGACTCCACCAACATGCTAATCTCTTAGTGATAGTTGCCTCACATGTATCATTGGCCATCACTAGTCCTTGGTTCAAGAGCTATTCAAAGTATGACCCATATGTAACTCATCACAACCCAACTCAACAAACAAGTGCAAGCTACACTTAAACCATCAATACTATAGAAAAGTAAGCATGGAGTAAAGTAATGTTAGCTTGTTAGTGGCTAGGAAGTTAGAGTGTTAGATCCATCATCATGAGCCATCAATGGCTCTTGCAAGAGCAAAGCCAAAACGAGGCTATTAGATTCATGTGGATTATCATAAAAGAAGTTAAACTAGTTGGTGGTTAGTAGTTAGTGCCATGAGAGAAAAGATTAGCTACACATGTAAAAGAAGTTAGATAGAAAACAAAGAGAGGTAAAGAGAGCACCTTTCATAGCTTGTCACCTTCTATTACAAGTACTCTTGTATTCCACTCATGTATCACTCTTTCTCCTAATATAAGATCTAAAACAAAATGAAAAATACAATGGGGGAAGAAGAAGAACTAACCTAACCTAAACTAAACTACAACATGAAATGAAAAACTACCCTAAACTCTGTATCTTTCCTTCTGAAAGCCCCAGGGGGGGTATTTATAGGCACCAGGGAAGAGGGTGGCCAGGGGACAAATCCTGGCCCGAAGCGCGGCCGCGGCCGCGACCATCAAGTCGCGCGCGCGCGGCGCTTCGAGCCGCGCGCAGTCTTGTCTGTCCCCTGTTAGTTCCTGAGCCCGGTTTTGGTTTTGCAGCCCCTGGTTTTGACGAAATCAGCCTCCTAGGTCAGGCTATCTTAATAGGCCTTTAATCACCAATTAAATAGTGATTTAGGGTCTTCTTCTTTATTGCACACCATGGACCTAGAATCAAGAAAGTAAGGTATTATTAGCAGAATTTATTATTAAATAAATATGAGAATGTGATGAAAATTATGCAAAATTAGAGACTAATCACCCGTAGGCTGCGTTTTCACGGCTCTTCTAGAGCCGCGCGTGCGGCGCTTCGGGCCGCGCGCTGTCCCGTCTGTCCCCTTTCAGATGCAGTTTTCAGTTTCTGGTTTTAAGCCCTTGTTTTGACGAATCAGCTCTCCAAAGTCAATGGCTAGATTATAGGCCTTTAATCACCCATTAAATAGTGATTTAGGGTTTCTTCTTCATTACACACTATGGACCTAGAAACATGCAAGAGAGGTACTTATTAGCTGAATTTAATATGAAATAAATATGAAGATATGATATGAAATATGCAGTTTTAGAGATTAATCACTGACGTCGACTAAAACCTGAATTTTATCTTTGAGGACAAAACACTTGTTAGTAGGATGATGAACCAACCTATGGAAAAGATAATAATTGGGATCGTTTGTGCGTCCCACTTCATTAGGGCATCAAGCTTCTGGCAGCTTCAACTTATTCCTTTCTAGAGTGATGAAATATTGTGACCACCTGCTCATCTTTGAAGGAGTACTATTTAGAAGGAAACTTAAACTTCTGATTATTGACGTCGCTTTTCTTAATCTTTTGAGGGGCATTCCTGACAACTCAACGGACATAGTCTCCTTCCCTTTGGCTTGGGAAGATTGTGCCATCTCACCGCGCCCTTTATTATTCATACTCCATTTGTCTTTGGGGGTAGATGGTTCAAACTTTTTAGCTGACTTCTCGGCTATATCATCTTGCTCAACTAATTCTTTCCAGGTATGAGCCTTGACAGCTCCCATACGAATCTCCATTTGGTACAGGAAGTTATGCCTACATGTCTGCAATAACATTGGCAATGGCATCCCTACTGGACACATCAGAGATAAGTTTCTGAACCGCTCAATATAATCACGGATGAATTCTCTTTTCCTCTGCACATTGGAAAAGAGTTTATCTATGGTCACTTCAGTGTCATCCTCGTAAAAATGAGAAAGGAACCGTGTCTCCAAGTCGATCCAGGAACTGATAGAGCCTGGTGGAAGGCTTCTGAACCAGTCGAAAGCTACTCCTTTGAGAGTACCAATAAACAGTCTAGCCATAATAGCATCGTTATCTATTACATTACTAGTCTGTGACCGGAAGTAATAGATGTGCTGCTTTGGTGAGCTTTTACCATCATATGTATGTAACGTAGGTAGTTTAAACTTCGGAGGATATGACATTGAGTCCCATTCAAGTGGATAAGGATGAGTCATGCCTGCCTTCTTCAATTCATCCCTCTGAGTTAGGGATGCAATCTGAGCTTGGATGCCTTTAAGAACTTCAGCATCGATGGAAAAGCTTTCCCTTGACTTTTCAATCTTAGGTTGCTCATTCTCATGATGCTCCTTCTCATTATGATCGCTTCTGACTTCATTATTTGATTGAGGTTTTACCTGCACAGTAGAATACATAATTTCAGAACTTAGAATAAAGAGTGCAAGTACTCAATACTACCGCAATAGTAAGTGGCTATGCGGGTCATGATCCACAAGGAGGGACTAGCGATGGAAGCTTTTTAGTAAGTTCTCTTTTAGGTTACAAAGAATGGTTAAAGATCTTCTTTTAGTTCTTAAAAAGAAAAGAAAAATGAGTTTAAGTTAAGTTAGGAAGAAAGTGGTAGATTGAGAAGGTGGAGAAAATAGAAAATGGATATTTACAATGAAATTGAAAAGAGTGATAAAAGAGTTGGAAGATTGTGGTATTGGTGATTTACACTAAAAAATTAAAAGAAAAAAAACTAAAACCTAAAAAAACTTACCTCTTCGGTGCCTGCTTACCTTTGACCCGTATCGACGATGTACCTTTGTTTGAAGGTGAGCGAAGTATATCAAATAGGATATTTCCCATTCCCGATTTATGCTACGAAATGAAAGGGCGAATACACTACCATAGAAATGGATATCCATCACCATAAGCCATCAACGGCACTTGCAAGGGCAAGACAACTTTGAGGCTATCAGATTCATTTGGATCCACAAACACAGAAGAGGAAAGCAAACAAAAACAAGAATAGAAAAGAAAAGAAAACTTCGATTCAATTTAAATAACAATGAAAGGAAAAATCACTTACACCGGTGTCACTCTGAGTACAAGCTTATTCTCATTCCTCCATGAAAGTCTTCTCTCCTCTCAGTTATATAAATAAACTAAAATTACATAAAAGAAAAATAAAAAAATCTAAGTTACAAACTACAAATTAGCCTAAATTCTACTCTCTGCTTGGTCATTTTTTCTTTTGCCTTTGAGATTGTAGGTATTTATAGGAGAATTATAGAGGTTAGAGGAGTATGAAGATAGGGGAAGTTGGATATTTCTAATTTGACTCCTCCCCTTATCTCCAAACTTGATTTGTGTGGATTTGCAGTTCTGATCTACAGCTTGTTGGCGTGTTGATTGCTGAATATAACTTATCAAATGATAGATTAGAAATAGTGATCAACTTAAGAGTTGTAACCCTTTAAGTCTTCTTTCTAGTTCATCTTGAATCATTAGATTTGAATTTTGGTAGCGAAAGTTATGATTCAAATACTAAAATATATCCAGTCAGAATCTGAGTCAAATTTGCTTCATCTCATCCGTTGATCTTCTCTCTATCCATTTATCCCTTTGGATTTGGACTCTGTATTTGACGTTATCCTCGGTTGATCTTTAGATTTAACCACTTGATTTACCAAAAATTTATTTAACCAATTGGATTTGGGATCATCCTCCTTTAACCAAATAGATCTAGTTAAATCTGAATTTAACTTATATTTATTTGATTTTATCCTCTTTCTCCCCATGATTATCTTCTACAAAATAGACATTTAAGAAAAAATTTAACAGATTTATTATATGATAAATTTGGAAATATAATAAAGAATAATGCAATTAATGTGTGCAATCACTCCCCCACACCTATTTTTTGCTCGTCCTCGAGCAAAACAGAAAACTAAATCAAAGATTATTAGACCACTTTTGCAGGTTACACGATTACACTGAGCATGTGCAACAAGCCATTAAACCTCTTGATTTTTCCTAAAGGACAAGTTTTGTCTCATGAGAATTTTTAGTAGATTACACTCACAAAATCTATAAAGAAAGAAAAACAAAGTGTTAGTATTTTGAAAACACATTTTGAAAGAGAAAATATTTAAAATATTATTGTAAGAATTAAGTAATCTATAAGTTAGAGGAAAACTGAACTTTTCATTCCTAAACTTAGTATTTATTTAAAAACTTATTATCAATCAAGGAAAGGAGTCAAGCTGTATTTTTCATCTAGTCTATTACTTTATCCTAAGTCATACAGACCTTCGTGATCGTGAAATTTTGATTAAGGATTCTTTAACTCTAATTCCTATGCCTTATTTATATTTATTTTTGGTGTATTTATTCCTCAATTCTATTAAGCTTTCTAATCTTCCCATGTAACGAGCCTTTAGTCGGTGACACTCAAACCAACAGTCTTAGGGCACCAGGTGAGAAAACACCCCTAAGGACTTAAACACTCGAGCAGACAAGGCCATAAAACTAAGGGTTTTTATTTATACAATGTATCCCTTTTAGGCGTGAATACTTATGCTTCATGAGGCACAAATACGTAGCTTAATCAGAGAATTTATATATAAATATATTTTTTCAAACTTATCTAATTATCTTTTGCATAAATACAAAGGCTTTCTTAGGTCAAAGCACCTAGTTAATCAATAATTCGATTTATTTATTTTTCATAGATATATATATATATATATATATATATATATATATATATATATATATATATATATATATTTATAAGGTATAAGAATCTTTATTTTTGAACCCTAAGTGTGTAAGTGTATAAGGTGTGCATATTTCTTTAAGGTGAAGATCAAGACTAAATTACTTTCACAAATTTTCTTCCTAACCTTAGAAATTAAACAAATAATCTTATTTTAATCAAGTATAAGAAATTCTAATTATGATTCTCCTATTCCTTAAAATTGACTTAATCTCTTACAAAAATATGTCAAAATATTGTTTTGATTTTCAAAAGTTTTTAAAAGTAAAGAAAATGTTAATAATATTTTTTGAATAATAAAAGAAAATCTAAGTTATGTAAGAACCCTCCCCTACACCTATCTCATGCATTGTCCTCAATGTATAAATTAATGCATAGATGCATGAAAAAGAAGAAGGGGAAGGAAAATATTACCTAAAAGTGGTTCCGGTGGTGGTCTGATTGGTCCACGAAATGTGGCCCAATCTAATTTGCATGGAGTTCAGAGGAACCCACCAGAAACCTCTCTAATATAACCTACTAAAATGATGTATATATGAACGATTTTTATTAAAAAATTACCCCATCTAATTTTCAAATTTTACAAATAATTTCAGAGTCAATTTTATCAACACCTTTGTCCCAAATAGAGTGTGAAAAGATGGAATGATTGACTTGGACTTAGAAAGTATGGGAACTAATACTGACTCAGGAAAGTGACTTAAGTCAAGTAAAGGTTTAGGAGTCGAGATTGGTTCAAGAAGTGGGTCCAAATCAAGAGATTGAAACTCAAGTCCACATTTATTTTTCAATAACAGAATGTGACTTAATATTGGTGATTCAAGTTCAAGAATGACAGATGTGGGAATCAAAACTAACTTTAAAATATTACTCAAGTTGGTAACAAAACATGAGTCAATATTGATTCAGGAATTTGATCTGGATCACAAATTTGAGAATCTAGGTCACATTTCTCATTGAGTTCAATTTCAGGAAATGAGAACTTGCCAATTTGTCAATGGGACTTTCAAAGTATGAAATTGGTCAAGTTCAATATGATGATCATAAAAGATTGGAGATTCAATTTCATGATGAATTGCACAGGATCCAATGTTGACTCGGGAAAAGATTGAAATCTGGTGAAGATAACGGAGTCATTATTGAATCAGGAAGTAGAATTGAATCACTAAGTTGAGGTTCAGAATTATATTCATTCTTAAGTTCAATTTCAGAAAAGGAATAACTTGCCAAAATGTGAATGTGATTTTCAAAATTTAGAGTTTGGGTAAGATCAAATGGGTGTGCTGAAATGGAATATTAATTTTCAAAATAACATGATTCTTCGGCTCTAACAGAATAGTTAGCGACATCAAAAATGGTCAAATGGTGAGAATGGAGAGTTTGGGCCATCATATCTATGTCATGATTACGAGTGATTTGAGCCTGAGTCATGGCTTCAAGCATCTTTTCATAGTTGATTGGTTCATCATTTTGTTGAGATTGGACTTAAAAAGATGAAATTTTGTTTTAGAATTTGTGATGAAATTGTGAGTCCGTCAGATTTTATGATTATTGCTTGGACTCACGCATACTCATTTCCAAGATTGATAGTTTTTTATTTTGAGCTGGTGGAACTGAGGTGGATAAGGTGGATAAGGAGGACAAGTTGGTTGAAAATTGGCTCGGGAGAGGTGAATCCCCATTGACTCTGTGAAGAGTTAAAATTATTTAAAAATTATGGTCATAAGATTGGGAGTATGGGTTATATTGATTCGGATAAGACCAATCCGGCACACTGGGTTGGTTAAAGTTATGATATGTCAGGTTGCTAATATCTAAAAAAGAGGTTGGGTGTATATAGATTACCATTAAAATTGGAAAAATTATTGTTATAAGGCATATCACACAGGAAATGTCAAACACAAACAAAGAAAGATAAACAAATAAGCAAACAAATAAAAAGAGAAAAAAATCTAACCTAAATTAGGGTAAACCTTAGACCTAGACGACTCCTAACTGGTTAGACTGTCCACGGGGGTATATTGCCGAATCTGACCACAAGTTAACTGGCTAGGTAGGGCCAAGATTGGTGGGAGGTATCCGCGCAGAAGCGACGGGCCTAATTAAGCCAAACCACCAGCCTTCGGGGTTTCGCCCCTCAATCCCCAACCTTAGACACCATTTGACAAGAGTCAAATTCAAATCAACTTCCCCTTAGGTCAGTTTCCTATTTGAGTCTGAGATGTCCCTAAGGCCAATGTCTACTCAGTTTTAGTTAGGCTTGGGTTAGTGAGTGAGGAGATTATTTATGGGCTAAGAGAGGGCAATGACTTCCCCACTTTATCTTGTTTATAGGACAAGCCCTTAAGATTGATTGTGCAAAGTGTGCAAGATATAGAAAAGTAACATTCACAAGCAAATATCACCCAAGAATATTTTCTAAACTATATGCTATGTATACGTACCTTTTGCTCAGCACTCTTTAACAGTAATATAAAATGTAAACGAATTTGACACGTGCCTAAATGCAAGTCTAAACCGTTTTTAGCATTTAACAAACATCATTTTACTGTTGAGGTTAGAAAGTAAGTACAGCGAGATAAACAAGAAAATAAATTGCTACAGAATTTTAGCTTTGCAATTCAGCCAACCTGCAAAAATACAGGTTAGTAGTTCACTCAGATTGCCACAGGAATGTAGCAATTTTGAGGGCTTCTAGGCTCTACTTTCTTGAGCAGAGTTCAGGGCCACTTATATGTCCACTGCAGCAAAAATTTCTTATTGTTAAATCTGTACACCAAGAACAAAGAAGAAAGTTAACCAAAAATATAAATCTAAAAAGAGAATAACTTATCGTCCCTTCCCGGAAACGGCGCCAAAATTTGATTGAAGTTTTACCTACATACAAGAATACAGAATTTCAGAACTTAGAATAAAGAGTGCAAGTACTCAATACTACCACAATAGCAAGTGGCTATGCAGGTCGTGATCCATAATGAGAGACTAGCGATGGAAGCTTTTTAGTAAGTTCTCTTTTACGTTACAAAGAATGGTTAAAGATCTTCTTTAGTTCTTAAGAAGAAAAGAAAAATGAGTTTAAGTTAAATTAGGAAGAAAGTGATAGTTGAGAAGGTGGAGAAAATAGAAAATGGATATTCACAAAGAAATTGAAAATAGTGATAAAAGAGCTAGAAGATTGTGGTGTTGGTGATTTACACTAAAAAATTAAAAGAAAGAAAACTAAAACCTAAAAAAACTTACTTATCTCTTCGGCGCCTGCTTGCCTTTAACCCGTATCGACGATGTACCTTTGTTTGAAGGCGAGCGAAGTAAGACAAATAGGACCTTCCCCATTCTCGATTTACGCTATGAAATGAAGGGGCGAGCTGCACTACCATAGAAATGGATATCCATCACCATAAGCCATCAACGACACTTAAAAGGGCAAGGCAATTTCGAGACTATCAGATTCATTTGGATCCACAAACACAGAAGAGGGAAGCAAACGAAAATAAAAATAGAAAAGAAAAGAAAACTTTGATTCGATTCAAATAACAATGAAAGAAAAGATCACTTACACCGTGTCGCCCTCAGTACAAGCTTGTTCTCATTCCTCCATGAAAGTCTTCTCTCCTCTCAGTTTTATAAATAAAATAAAAATTACATAAAAGAAAATAAAAAACCTAAATTATAACTACAAGTTAGCCTAAGTTCTACTCTCTGCTTGGTCATTTTTTATTTTGCCTTTGAGATTGTAGGTAGGAGAAATGTAGAGGTTAGAGGAGTAAGAAGATAGGGGAAGCTAGATATTTCTGTATTTGAATTCTTTCGTTATCTCCAAACTTGATTGATATAGCTATTCAGTTCTATCTGTAGCTTGTTGGCGTACTGATTGCTGAATATAACTTATCAAATGACAGAATTAGAAATAGTGATCAACTTAAGAGCCCTTTAAGTCTTCTTTCTGGTTCATCTTGAATCATTAGATTTGAATTTCGGTAGCGAAAGTTATGATTCAAATACTAAAATGTATCCAATCAAAATCTGAGTCAAATTTGTTTCATCTCATCCATTGATCTTCTCTCTATCCATTTATTCCTTTGGACTTGGACTCTGTATTTGACGTTATCCTTGGTTGATCTTTATTAACCACTTGATTCACCAAAAACTGAATTTAACCAATTGGATTTGGGATCATCCTCCTTTAACCAAATAGATCTAGTTAAATCTGAATTTAACTTATATTTATTTGATTTTATCCTCTTTCTCCCCATGATTATCTTCTGCAAAATAGACTTTAAGACAAGAAGTAGATTTATTATATGATAAATGTGAAAATATAATAAAGAATAATGCAATAAATGTGTGCAATCATAATTATTCCGGTTGGTGAGGAGTTGAACGAGCATTTGTTGGATGTTGTCCAAGGCTTCTTGCTAGGCCTTGGAAGCATGCACTTGAGCTTCCATTCACCGGCAGAGGTCATTATTGCCGTTATCGGCCATATGTACTGATACTCTGCCCGTTTATACCGAGCTGACCGTTGCTGAAGAGGCATACCTACTAGCTTCTCCTTCATCGTCAGACTATTAGAATAAACTTCTCAATAGTTTAGGTGATATCATCCCAGTTGAAGAGGATGGCTGCTCATAGTTACAGGGTATTGCTACTCTAGATCTGGTGCTTCGGAACACACCTTCCTCTCTTACTAAGACTTGGCCCAAGCCAGGGTTATAAACTGGGTCTGGAGAACTGAACGAAGGGGAATTAGCATCAGCCACCCTCGTCTGTCCCTATTCCCATCCCCTTCCTATCGTGTTGACGGATGCAGAGGGTAGATATGGTAGGTTTTGCGATTTGCTCTTTTTGTGATGCTTGATAGTAGCTCGAACTGAAAGTCGATTAAAAACTGACTGTCGGACTAGAAGAGTGGCGGGCACTGGTCCTAGTTGGCAATGGACAGAATGGACCATCACCAACTGACATCCGACTTATTCACAACAAGAGAGAGAAGTATGGAGTAGCTCTAACTTCCATTTGTTAGTTAAGAACTCTCATAGATCAGCGTTAACCAAGTGCACACGATCTTGCTTGGATATTTGAAGAGGTTGTTCAGGCTGAAGACCTCTAACCTTGAGGCTTCTATCTTTAGGTGACTTGGAAATCACCTTATCAGTTATATTAACTTCTCTTGGCGAAGTTAGACGTGTAGCTCCACCGCAAGACGTGAACTTAACACTGGAGGATCTTGGGAGCGAAGTCATGGTGACTTCGCTTTTAGCACGCTGTGGTGCTTTGTTCTTGGCATTGTAGCGAAAGTAGCTAGCACTGTTGAGTGCTTTAGTTCCAGCCTTGTGGCTGAGAACTTTATTAGTACCTTTAGGTACTGGAGCTATGTTAGACATGCCATCAGTAACTTCACTCGTAAGAGCGAGGTTGGCGCTAGGGGTCACTGCTCCCAGATTAGGCGAAGGCAGAGATACCATCTTAGCCTTGCGGCTAATAATATTGGCAATACTGCCAAACTGTATAGGCGTTTTGCCTTTGTCTTCGCGTGATAGGCGAAGTTGTGCTGGAACTTCGCACGGAGCTTTCTGCTTCGCCTTCCACACCTGTTTGGAAAGTGAAATTTTAGGTTCACATGGAACCTGTCTAGCCTCGCGTGAGGCACTTTTAGCCTCGGTTGAGGCTGAGAGGAGCTGGGACGAGGTCCGTCCAGTTGCTTGCCCGGTTAAGGCTGGTTTCTGTTGTTTAGCCACTGAAGTCTTTGCCATAGAAACCTTCCTGTGCTTCCGTGCGTGGAGCACTGGACTACCCCCAGAGAGTAGTTCTTCGAATTTTTCTTAGTCAAAGTGAATGACTAAGTTTCGACAATGACAGGTTCAATATTCTGACCATTGCATTGCGACATCGTCTCCTTATTGTGAAAGAAGGCTTTTTTCTCTAGCGGAGTCGCCATCTTGCTTTCCATTGAAAATAAGCTTCGTGAGAAAACTCACAAAAAGGGTTGAGGAGCAAAATTACAAGTAATCAAAAAGAAAATTATCGGGAGATCTCCTCTGAGATTTCTGGGAAAGTATGCCGGTAGGAATCTGATCAACGCGCGATAACTTTATCCCTTTGACGATGTAATCGATCAGATAGTTACGTTGCCTCCTAATAGGATTCTCTTCTCGCTTGGTTATGGAAATCGAATATTCGGAAGCAAGAGAATAAGAGAACACTCTCTAAAAGAACCTCTGGTTGAATTTCTTTCAGCCAATCTCTTCTCTATAGCCTGTTAGCCCCTTTTTTTTCCTCTCTATCCGTGAGTGTCCACATGTGTGTGACTTTCCTTAGCTCAGCAAGGGAATTTATAGCCAAAATGGGGTGTAACCGCTCCCTTGAATTCAGCAAGACTGAATCAGTCTTTAGCTTTGCGTGAGGCTGCAAATGACCTTACAGTGAAGCTACTTGCGAGCTTCCCGCAAAGCCAGAGGGTTCGTGTGAACGCCTTCCTGCCTTTCTGGCTTAATTGTCTTCACTTAATGTGGGACGAAGTGGGCGGGTGTAACCACCTACTTAAAGTGACATTAATCCCACTAAATTAGTGGGGTTCACCCATTAATCCCCTGTGTGAAATGGTTAATTGATGACCTGGTAAAGCTCACTATAGAGCTAAGTCGTGCGAAGTTAAGCCTTAGCTTAGAACTTCTACGAAGTTACCTTCGTAGTCCCTGTAAGAACACCTAGAGGGGGGTGAATAGGTGTATGGCTAATCTAATGATAAATAATGCGAAATTAAAACTAAATTGTAATACACTTAGTGTAACCAAAGAGTGTAGCCGAATTCCCTATAAAGAATAAAGTCATGAACGATATAATAACTGACAACATGATAAAAAGGAAACCACTCATACCAATATGTGTAACCTAGCATATGTCACTAGTCTGGTATACAATCTGGTCATGGTTATAGCCATATGTCTGTCATAGTGATATACATGTATAGTCGTTGATCATGGTCAGTCACAATGCATTATAACAATTTATCATTATTAATTATGTCAGCGAACACCAACTGCCACCTGTAATAGACGCATCCCATATTACGCCTACTACACGTGTCAATCAGGATCCTAAGTTATTGAAATTAATAGAAGAGACATTGTCCATGCTTTAGATGGGTTCCGTACATATCCGGAACCACGGCCCAATCACCTGGCGCTGAACCAGGTCCTACCGCTAGGTAGTCAATAACAATAACAATAATAATGTGTCAATAACAATGACAATATGAACAATACGGGATGTCAGTCATCCCCCGGAATCCTGCAGTGAAACCGTATCTTGGCTGCGCAACCTGTATCCTAAGTCCACCTAAAATACAGACGCTGTCTCCTCCATCAATTTTCCCAATCCCAGTGTAAGTTGTCAATTTACATTATTATTTATAACAATCAATCTCCATGTTATTTCAATTACTGGGATGATATGGTAACAGTAACAATATCAATGTAACAATAATAATGTGAACAATATTACCGTGTAAACGGTTGAACAATGGAACAATGTATATGTTACGGTCTGACAATATTTTTCCAGTAATTTTCAATAACATAAATCAATACAACAGCAGAACTAGATAATACTCAATAGCCAGTCTCATCTAGAACTGATCAATATCTCATATGCCTATACTGTATATAACAATAGCCAATTTGTCTACTCATAGTCTCAATAGTCATCATGAACTTACTCTCCATAGTCATCCTGATCGTCAAGTATCGATCCAGGTCAAGGTATCTAATATGGCAAGCCATCACCATATATTTGTATCTCAGTAACTAAAATAACAAATGCTCTGACACATATATTCAGATCTCCACACTCCAGTCTGATCAAAGTCATCACACCCTTTCACTTCTATCAAGGTCAAAAATAAAGTCCCAAAGTCGATAATATATCAGATATATATCTAAGATCTATCAGGTCAGGTCAATTCAATCAATGCATATTCCTCAAAATCATATTCATCCAATTATAACCAAGATCAAGTCCAGTCAAACACATGTTTCTCAACTCAAGGTTTGTTCCACTCCAGTCAAGTCTATTGGCAAGTCTAAGTCCAAGATCCCTTCTTTTAACAAGGAATTTTCTATTTAACCAACCATCGATATTAAATTAACTTCCATCTAGTTCATCTCCAACAAGAAAGAATCAAGTCTGATAATAACTCATACGACTATCCACTTATCTAACTATGATCACAACTAATAATCATTAAGTCTCAATCAGATTACAGTTTAAATACATTATATCAGGATCTGAATCAAAGTAGTAAAATGACTAAATATGAATTGAGAAAACTGCTAATATCACAGTGTCTAAATATTCTTAAACATCAAATATATCACTAATTCATCATCACCAAAATCCAACTCTCCTACATCATAATAATTTGTAACAAATAATTTACTACGTATCTGTCAAAATTCGCTATTCTAATTAATCTAGTCTGCTACTAATCCTAAGTCAACTCAACTTCAATTTAGTCCATCAAAATATCTAATATAGTAAAACTCTAAGTCAATCTCCACTTTTTGGTTCCAGTACCCGGTTCCAGTATAGGAGACCCAATTTATCAATAAACCATCTTATTTAGTTTATCCTCAATTTACATTTCAATTATCAACCTGTTATTATCAATAAGGAAGGTTATGTCTAATACTCATATAATTAGAATACTAGACCAATTCTATAACAGTATAAATGACATATCAATAAAATAGTGTCAAGGCATCACAGTATAATAATTGTTGGACGTGAGTAAAATAATGCAGAAATCAGTATAATAGATATTTATCCATATTTTTATTTATTTATTTCAAATTTTTATCTAGCCAAAAATAATTATTTTTCAATAAGTTAACGGGTCTGTTTTTTTATATGGGTTGGGTTAAAATGAATTAGAACCCAAATATTTGGGCTGAACTAAAACTGGGCTTCTAAATATGGGCTCTGAATTTATTTTCTTTTTTTTCTTTTGTTTCTTTTTCTAGTTTCTGGTCTGGCCCAATAAGCCAGGCCCAATTCCCTTTTTTCATTCTTTTTCCTTTTTATTTCTTTATTTTTGGGCTAGGCCAATGACTGCCAATTTCTCTTTTTCTTTTTCTTTTTTATTTCCTTGTGGGGCTGGGCCAGTGGCGGCCCAGCCTCTTTTTCTTTCTTTCTTTCCTTTTTTTTTGTACTGGAGGGGGGCGGCAACAGCAGCTGCTCCCCTTTCTTTTTTTTCTTTTATTATAATTTTTTGACAATATTTTCTTTTCCATTTTTTTATTAATGATGTAATGATAAATTAGCCTATGTATCTAATTTAGGTCATTGGGTTAGATTCTAAATTTTTTTTGAATAATATTTTTAATATGCAATTTATTAGATCCAAACCAATTCCATTGGGGTAATAATTTATTATTTTTTTATATTTTACATGAACAAGGTGATATCTTTAATGAAAGAAAATGATCCGTGGAAAGAGTTAAACATTATAAATTATTTAAATTCTAGTTCAATAATTTAATTTTTAATTAGATCTTAGACAAGAATTCTAGTTGAAAATTTTATGGGATTATAAATCTATGAAACATTAAATCAAATTTTAATTCATAAAAGTTTGATTTTTACTTACTGAGATTTAGCCTGCTTCTCAAGCTCCACACCTCCTTCTCAACCTCCACGCCTCGGACACGTTCCCCGTCAGGATCAATTCCAACTCCAAGGAGGGTAAAGAGGATGAGAAATGATGGGTTGGGAGTTCTTTCTGATTGTCGTTCTTTCTTTTATTTTTTTTTTGACGGAGGCAGGAGAAGAAAGTTACAGGATAGGATCTTTTAGGATTTTTAGCAATCAGGAGGATTTTTAGCAATCAGGTTGTTAAGATAAAATCCCTAAAGATCTCTTTAGATCTTTCAGTTAGAGTTTGAAATTTAGATTTGGCTTTAGGTTTCTTTAAATAATTTAGATTTCTAACCTAACTACATGCCAATGTGGCATTATGGCTTAGGTATTAAGATTTGATAAAAGGAAAAGAGTTCAAAACTTAGAATAAACAATTTAAGCACACAATTATATATAATTATATTTTTTTTGTTTAAACTTTATTTATTTATTTATTTTGTTTTATTTTACTTTATTTTTGGGTATGAGTTAAATGGGTTATGGTTTATTAGATAATTAAATTATGGGTTGAAAAAGAAGATCAATTAAGAATAATACCAACAATAGCATAATAATAATAATAATAATAATAATAATAATAAGACTAATAATAATGTATAAAATATAATGCATACGTATACTTGTATAAAATGCAAATCAGAAACATATGCACTTAATATGTATGCACATATATTTATACACCTGTATAAAATAAATTATTCAATAATAATAAGTAAATCTAAATAAAATTAATAAAAGTAGAAATACAGTATATCAGTTCGGGGATATTACAAGTTGACTCTTGTCAAATCGGTGTCTAAGGTTGGGGATTGAGAGGCAAAACCTCGAAGAACAGTGGCTTGGCATAATTAGGCACGTTGATCCGGCACGGATACCTCCCACTGATCTTGCCCCTACCTGGCCGATTAACTCGTGGTTAGATTCTAATAATATACCCCCCGTGGACAGTCTAACCAGTTAGGAGTTGTCTACGTCTAAGTCAACCCTAGCATAAGCTTGTTTTCTTTTTCTTTTTCTTTGTTTGTTTGTTTGTTTTCTTTTTTGTAAATTGTGAATTGGATTTTAACAACAATTCTTTCAATTACAATATGAATTCATATTTCACCCCGACCTCATTTGACTCGGATAACTCCAACCGGCTATGTACAATATGAACCAACCATATATGCCGAGTTGGGATTATCCGACTCAATATGACCCATATCCTCACTTATATGGCTATAATTTTCAAAATAATTTTAACTCTTCAAAGAGTCAATGGAGATTCAACTCCCCCCAGTCCAATTTCCAACCACCTTGTCCACAATTTTCATTCCCCGATTTGGATTCATATACTCCTTTTTCTGAACCACCAATTGAAGAAAAAATCATCACTGAAAAGGATTTTGGAAGAAGTGATAGAGACCCAAAAACAATTTGAAAAATGGTAGCCTCATCATGTCCACCAAATTTCCAAAATTCATGTAGTTTTTTTCCAGAACGACTCAAAGGAAAATCATTGTGAGAAAAAACTATGGAATTCATGCAAGAGACCGAGCGCATAATGCAAAATACGATTGATTTCCCAAGTCCATCAGATGTTCATATGACTCAAGAATCTTGCCATTTTGGAAATCCAGCTTCAATTTCATCATACCAACCTAAACTTGACCAACATCCAATTCCTAATACTTTGGTAAGTTATCCATTTCTTGAAATTGAATTTGAAGATGGATGTGAACCTGAGCTTCAAGTTAGCGATTCGAGTCCATTTATTGAATCAATATCGACTCCTGTAGTGTTACCTGAATTAAGTGACGTTCTCGAGCCAGTTTTGATTCCCATACTTCCTGAACTTGAATCGATCATTTCACCCATTCACATTCCTTCTATGGATGAAAATCAAGATTCAATTTAATTGCATCCATTTGAACTTGCCCAAATTTTGAGAACCACCTTGATATTTTGGCACATTATCCTTTTCCCGAAATTGAAATTCAGCTTGAAAGTGATCTTGAGCCTCATGTTAGTGATTCCATTTCACTTTTTGATTCAATAATAACTCCGGCATCTTTACTAGATTTTTTTCTCTACTCCGGAATCAACATTGAATCCTGTACCCATACACCGTGAAATCGAATCACCAATATATTATGATCACACTTCATTGATAGGGAACGTGTGTGAACATCAATTCTTTGATTTGGACCCTATTTTTGAACCAATTTCGACTCTCATTGTTGACTCTTGACTTGATCTGAGTCAAATTCTCGATCGGTGTCGGTTTTTACTCCTGTTCCATTTGAGTCCAAATACTCATCTTTCAAAATCACACTTCATTGTTGGACGAAGATGTTGAAGTAAATGACTCAGTAATTATTTTTGAAAATTGAAAATTAGATGGGGATAAATTTTTAAATAAGGCCATTCATTCAATCATTCTTTTACTGGGTCATTTTAAAGAGGTCATTGGAGGGTTTCTGCAAGATCATCGATATCTTGATTGGGTAGCAATGCTTGGCCCAATCAGACCATCACCGGAGCCACCACCATGAGGTAATCATCCTTCCCTCTCCATTTGTTTCATGTATATGCACATTCACGATGCATTGAGGATAATGCATGAATAAGTCTGGGGGAGGGTTTACTAACATAGTTAGTTTTACATTTTTCTTTTATACTTCTTTTAATTAAAAATTTTTTTATAAAAACTCTTTTCTTTTCTTTTTACAAAACTTTTTTGACATAAGAGAAATAGTTTTGATTTATTTTTATGAAAATTAAGATTATCTTAGGAATTAGGAAGACTGAAATTATGAAATTTTAAACTGAGTCAAAATAATAGATCTTGTTTAAATTTTAGGATTAGAAAGTAAGATTGAAAAGATAATTTAATCTTGAATTTTTTGCCTTAGATTTATGCACTTCACACTTACACAATTTTTGGGATTGAAATAAAGACTGAAAATGTCATTAAAATATATATATTTAAAAAAATTTTAAAGCCATTTATTGAAGTTGGGTAATTATGCCTCAGAAATTATGATTATTCACACCTAAAATGGTAGACAAAAATAAAAATAATCTCCTTTAGTTTTGTGGCCTTGTTTACTCGAGTCCTTAAGTCCGAGGTATGTTTTATCATCTGGTGCCCTAAGATCATCTGGTTTGGGAGTCACCGGCTAAAGGCTCACTATCTGGGTGAATAAGAAATCCTAAGAAACTAAGGGAAGAAAAAAAAGAAATATATATATAATAATATAAATAAATGGCATGAAAGTTAGAGTCGATATCCCAGAAACCTTCACTGTTCACAAAGTGCATATTTTTCTAAGAGTTTTAAGAAAGATCAAAGAGTCAATTCAATTTTAAATTCTTACATTTAATTTATAACAAGATTCTGCATTTCGACTTAGTTTAAGGAAGAATAATTTTTGGTTAACTTATGACAATAATCACTTATATTTTCGCAAAAATACTTCAACACTTTTCTCTATTTCAAAATGCATTTTCAAAATACTAACATTTGATTTCTTTCTTCATGGATTTTGTGGTCGTAATCCGCTGAAAACCCTCAGGAGACAAAACTCCTCCTCTAGGGAAAACCTAGAGGTTTAACGGCTTGTTGCACATGCTCAGTGCAATTGCGTCACCTGCGAAAGTGGTGTAATAATTTCTTTATTTTTTGTTTTTCTCGGGACGAGCAAAATATAAGTGTGGGGGTGTGATTAGTCTCTAAAACGGCATATATTATACCACATTTTCACATTTATTTCGTATTAAATTCTGCTAATAAACACCTCTCTTGCATGTTTTTAAGTCCATAGTGTGCAATGACGAAGAAGACCCTAAATCACCATTTAATGGGTGATTAAAGGCCTATAATATAGCCATTGACTTAGGAGAGCTATTCGTCAAGACCAGGGGCTCAAAACCAGAAACCGGGAACAACAGCTGACGGGGAAAGACGGGACAGGCGCCGCGCGCGCGGCTCTAGAAGAGCCGCGGAAACGCGGCTTTTAGCTCGTTTCCGCGGCCGTACGGGCGCGGTCGCACCCATACTTTGGGCCAAGGTTTGCCCCTGGTCCCCTTTCTCCTGGTGCTTATAAATACCCCCTGGGGTTCTTCAGTTGGGGATATGCAGAGTTTAGTGTAGTTCTTTCCATGTTGTAGTTTAGGGTAGTTTAGTTTAGGTTAGTTCTTCTTCTTCCTCTTTATATTTTCCATTTATTTTAGATCTTGTAATAGGAGAGAGAGTGATACATGAGTGAAAAGTAAGAGTGCTTGTAATAGAAGGTGACAAGCTATAAAAGGTTCTCTCTTTACCTCTCTTTGTTTTCTCTCAACTCCTTTTACATGTTTAGCAAATCTTTTCTCTCATGGCAACTAACTACTACCACTAACTAGTTTAACTTCTTATTTGATAATCCACATGAATCTAATAGCCTCTACTTGGCCTTGCTCTTGCAAGAGCCATTGATGGCTCATGATGATGGATCTAACATTCTAACTTCCTAACTCTCTAACAAGCTAACATTACTTTACTCCATGCTTACTTTTAGTTTTGATGATTTAAGTGTAGCTTGCACTTGTATTATTAAGTTGGGATGTAATGAGTTACATATGGGTCATGCTTTGAAACGCTCTTGAATCAAGGACTAGTGATGGCCAATGATACATGTGAGGTAACTATCACTAAGAGGTTAGCATGTTAGTAAAGCCATTAGTAGTTAGTAGCCATGAGTTTTCTTTCTTTTTCACTTTGTTTTAGACAAACAAATAAAATCACAAAAATAATTCTTCTATGTTTCTCACTTCTTTGTTTCACCTTACTCTTCTATTTCCTTTCTTTATTTTATTTTCTTTGAAGAACTTTTATCGCCTTCCGTCGCCTTCCGTCCTTGTGGATTCACATTGAAGAACTTTTAACATACACGTGAATCAACCGGTAAAGCTTCTATCGCCTTCCGTCCTTATGGATTCAACTCGTTTTAACCTCTATGCTATAACGGAAGTATCGAGGAAGCCAAAGCTCACACTTTAAATCTTAATTTCAAAACATAGATTTTTTGTGCGCGATTTTCCCCCAATCAAGGACGAGTTTCTCTCATGAGGGTTTTCAGTGGATTGCACCCACAAAATCCATAAAGAAAGGGAAAAAATGTTAGCATTTGCATTTTGAAAAGATAGAAAATATTTGAGGTATTGTTGTAAGAGTTCAAGTAATCTGTTAATTATAGAAAAATCAAAATTTTCATTTTTAAACTTAGTCTCTATTCAAATACATGTCCTCAATCAAAGTAAGGAGGCAAATTGTGTTTCTCATCTAGTCTATTACTTTACCATGAGTCATATGCACCATCGTGATCATGAAGTTTGACTAAGGGTTCCTTAACATTAACTCTTATGCCTTATTTATATTTATTTTTTGTGGTATATATTCCTCAATTCTATTAGGCTTTCTAATCTACCCATGTAACGAACCTTTAGTCGGTGACACCCAAACCGGACAGTGCTAGGGCACCAGGTGAGAAAACACCCCTAAGGACTAAAACACTCGAGCAGACAAGGCCACAAATCAAGGGTTTTATTTATAAAATATATCACTTTTAGGCGTGAATACTTATGCTTCATGAGGCACAAATACCCAGCTTAATCAGAGGATATATATATATATATATATATATATATATATAATATATATATATATATATATATATATATATATATATATATATATATATATATATATATATATATTCAAACTTATCTAATTATCTTTTGCATAAATACCAAGGCTTGCTTAGGCAAAACGCCTAGCTAATCAATAATTAGATTTGCATATATATATATATATATATATATATATATATATATATATATATATATATATATATATATATATATATATATATATATATATATATATATATATATATACACACATATACATACATACATACATATATATATATATATATATATCCTTTTTCTTATATAAGGCATAAGAATTTTTGTCTTTGAACCCTAAGTGTGTAAGTATATAAAGTGTGCATATTTCTTCAAGGTAAAGATCAAAACTAAATTACTTTCATCAATTTTCTTCCTAACTCTGAAAATCAAGCAAGTTATCTTATTTTGATCAAGTAAAAGAAATCCTAATTATGATTTTCTATTCCTTAAAATTGACTTAATTTCTTACAAAAAATATATTAAAATATTATTCTTACCTTTCAAAAAGTCTTTTTATATATATTTTTTTCTTTGTTTTTTTAGTTATATTAGTCATGTTAGAGCCCTCCCCCACACTTATCTCATGCATTGTCCCCAATGTATGAAAGAAGTGTATAGATGCATGAAATAAAATGAAAAAGAGAAAAGTTACCGATACACTGGGTGGAAAAGACCCATAGTCGTTTCATTACCGGCACCGATTCCAAGAAAGATTTAAGGCGTTGACCATTTACCTTAAAGTCATTTCCATTCTTGGTGTCACTTATCTCTACAGCATCGTGTGAAAACACAGTTTTTATAACGAATGGCCCAGTCCATCTTGATTTTAGCTTTCCTGAAAAAAGATGAAGCCTAGAATTATAGAGTAAGACTTTTTGTTCAGGGACAAAAGTTTTTCTTATGATGTGTTTATTATGAAAAATCTTAAATCTATCTTTAGTGATCATAGCATTTTCATAGGCCTCATTTCTCACTCCTCTAATTCGGAAATTTATAATTTCTGAAGGTCACCGGCCTTAGTCAAGTCAAAATTCAACTGCTTGATTGCCCATAAGGCCCAGTGATCTAACTCAACGGGTAGGTGACAAGCCTTCTCAAAGACTAACCTATAAGGAGACATCCCTAGAATCGTCTTGAAAGCGGTCATGTAGGCCCATAGGGCGTCTACAAGTTTGGTGGACCAATCTTTTCGATTTTGGTTCACAGTCTTCTCCAAAATAAGCTTGATTTGTCTGTTGGAGACCTCAACCTGCCCACTGGTTTGAGGATGATAAGGTATGGACAACTTGTGAGTTATGGCATACTTTCGCATAAGAGCTTCAAAGGATCTATTGCAAAAGTGAGTACCATTATCACTGATGATAGCACGAGGGGTTCCGAAGCGTGAGAAAATATTCTCTTTTAAAAATTTATATAACTACTTTATTATCATTAGTTCTACTAGGAATGGCTTCTACCCATTTTGACACATAGTTCACAGCAACCATATGTATTGGTTTCCAAATGAGTTAGGAAATGGACCTATAAAATCGATGCCCAAACATCAAAGAGTTCTATTTCTAGAATTGGGCTGAGCGGCATCATATCTCATTTTAAGATCCTTCCTACCATCTAGCATCAAGGGCACGTCTTGCAAAATTCATAAGCATCTTTGAATAAAGTGGGCCAATAGAACCCACTTTGTAGCACTTTTTCAGCGGTCTTGCGGGAACCAAAGTGTCCACCGCATGTAAGTTCGTGACAAAAAGATAAACACTCTTAACCTCTTCATCGGGAATGCATCTCCTAATAATTTGGTCAGAACAGTACTTAAAAAGATACGGTTCCTCCCAAAAGAAATACCGAACTTGAGATAAGAACCGGTATATATCGATTCTGGACCAATGAGACGGAGTTTGATTTGTTACTAAGTAATTCACTATATCAGCAAACTAAGATTTTCTAAAGATAGTTAAGAGATTTTCATTAGGAAAGTCCTCATTTATGGGCAATTCGTTGCATGGAGAATTTTGGATTCGTGAGAGATGGTCAGCAACGATATTTTCTACGCCTTTCTTGACTCGAATCTCAAGATTGAATTCTTGAAGAAGGAGGATCCAACGAATGAGTCAGGCCTTGGCATCCTTCTTCATCATGAGGTACCTAAACGCTAAATGATCGGTGAAAATGATAGTTTTGGACCCTAGTAGGTAGGGACGAAATTCTCTAAGACAAACACTACTGCCAAGAATTCCTTCTTAGCAGTAGTGTAGTTCAATTGAGCATCGTTCAGAGTCCTTAGTAAATCACGTGCTGCTTGTTATCAATGCGCTGTCCTAGTTGTCCTAGTACATCGCCTATGGCAAAATCAGTAGCATGGCACATGATTTCGAATAGCTTAGACCAAACTGGTGCAGATATGATTGGTGCAGAAATAAGCTCTCACTTAAGCTTCTCCCAAGAATTCAAACATTTAGCATCGAAAGTGAAGGACACATCCTTAACTAACAGATTAGTCAAGGGCCTAGCAATTTTTCTAAAATCCTTGATAAATCTTCGGTAAAAACCAGCGTGTCCTGAGAAGGATCGAATATCCTTCACGCATTTGGGTATGGGAAGCTTAGCAATAACCTCAATCTTGGCTCTATCCACTTCAATTCCTTTTTGGAGATTTCATGACCCAAGACAGTTTCATGTTTTACCATGAAGTGGCATTTCTCTCAGTTCAGCGTCAGATTTTTCTCAGCACAACGTTGGAGGACAAGTTCTAAATGGTGGAGACATTGAGTGAACAAATCTCCGTAGATGGAGAAATCATCCATGAAAATTTCTAAGAATCGTTCTACCATATCAGAAAAAAGACTCAACATGCAATATTGAAACGTTACTGGGGCATTGCACACGCCGAAAGGCATTCGACGATAAGCAAATGTCCCAAATGGACATGTGAACGTAGTCTTTTCTTGGTCCTCAGGAGCAATAGGAACTGATTATACCCCGAGTAACCATCCAAGAAACAGTAATACTCGTGGCCTGCCAAACGTTCAGGCATTTGATCAATGAGGGCAAGTGAAAAATGGTCCTTACAAGTTGCAGTATTAAGCTTCCTATAGTATGCAAACTCGAATCTTCATGGGAAGTTGAATTTGAACCACTCTTTGTTCTCGTTTTTCACTACGGTGAAACCTGATTTCTTTGAAAAACCACATGGACAGGACTCACCCATTTGCTATCAGAAATGGGATAGATTATCCCATTGTCTAAGAGTTTCACAATTTCAGTATGAACAGTCTCTTGCATTATAGGGTTTAACCTACGTTGTGGGTCTCTTTTAGGTGTTGCATCTTTATTAAGATGAATGTGATGTTGAACTATGGTTGGACTCAATCCCTTTATATCGGTCATAGTCCAACCAATGACTTCCCTATATTTTCTTAGAATTTTTTAAGATCTTCTTCTTGCCCATCGTTTAAATGGGAGGCAATGATGACAGGAAAGGTTTCTTGTTCGCCTAAATAGACGTACTTGAGATGCGCAGGTAAGGCTTTCAATTTTAAGGAAGAGGAAGGCTCACTGGAAGGATGAGTCACATTTGTTGGCTCCATATTTGGTGAAATAGGGTTCGAGGCTCAATTCACAATCAGATTCAACAACCTGATCAAGATTAAAGTTGTCAGACTCTAACCCGAAGTCACACTCAGTTTCTAGTTCCAACTCTTTCCTGTGTTCACTTGTTAAGTTCTCAATGAGGTTGACTTTAAATGTTTGGTCCTCAACATCACGGGGTTGTTTTCCTAGGTTGAAGACATTGACTTCTCTAGTCATGTCCCCAAAGGTTAACCTCATGGACCCATTCCTACAATTAATGATGGCATTGACAGTAGTAAGGAATGGTCGCCCTAGGATAACAGGAGTTTGAGCCATAGGATTGACACAGGTTATGTCTCTAGAACTATGAAATCAACGGGGTAAATAAACTCCCCAACCCGGATAAGGAGATCATTAATTTCTCCTTTTAGAACTTTTACTGAACGGTCAGCAAGTTGGATAGTGACTCGAGCTAGACTAAGATCGCCCAACCCGAGTTGTTGATAAACTGAGAATGTAAGTTGATACATAGCCCCAAGTCAAGAAGTGCACGACTAATCTCGGCTTGTCCTATGGTGCAGGCAATGGTGGGACAACCTGGATCCTTGTACTTGATAGGGATCGGACCCGATAGTAGCTCACTAATGTTAGTGGCTAAAAAGACCTTTTGGGTACATTAGTCTTTCTCTTCTTGGTGCACATGTCCTTAAAAAACTTAGCATAGGATGGGACTTGTTGGATGGCATCATGAAGTGGCACATTTATCTTCACTTGATTGAAGATCTCAATTTTCTTATCCATGTGTAAATTTTGCTTGTTATTTTTCAGCCTATTAGGAAATGGTATTATAGGCTGGTGCACCTGACTGGCTGACTTATCTGTTTCAGATTCGTTAGATTTGAAAGGATTGGGATTAGATGAGGTGGATGCTTGATTGTGGTTGTGTTGAATAGGATTAAATGGTGTTGACACTTAATTATCAACTTTCTTTCCCGACCTCAATGTATGAACAACATTACATTAATTCAGTGATTGATTCTCAGTAAAATGAGCTTATTAAGAATTCTTAGGCTTCATTATTGGTTGAATGGGTAAGGTACCCTTTTGTCTCTCATTCTGCCGAGTGGCTAATTGGCTCATTTGAACCTCTAACTTCTATATAGTTTGCATGAGAGAATCTTGTTCTTCATGTATCGTTTCATGTTTCTCTCAAAGTCAGTCATTCTCCTTTCTAGTTGAGGATTCTGGAAGGAGGATTGTTGAGTTTGGTTGAGAAAGTTTTATTGATAGTTTGAAAAGTTAGGTGAATGGTTGGGAGAATTATGATGGAAATTGAAAAAGTTGGGTTGATGATTGGAAGTATAATTGGCATGATGGAAGTGGCTTGCATGATTTGACCGTGAGTGGTCATTGTTATTTTGCTCCATGAGAAATTCAGGTGATTTCTCTAGCCATTGTACGTTGGTGCATAAGAATTATTGTTCGGCTTTGAAAAGGCCGCATTCATCTGTTCTGAAAAATGTTGTTGAGCTTGAAACACAGGACACACCTCAAATACATGATTCATGGTTTGACGGTAAGTACAGCCCGGAGTTGAAAATTGATTTGGGCTGACTTGATTGATTGGACTTGGTTCCTTAATTTCTAATCTTCTAGTCTTCTTGTTAGGTTAGCTAACTTAGCCTCGTTAGTTGTGGATGATTTAATTAATGAAGACCTCCGTTTGAAGAGATGGAGTTTGAATTCCTCAAGTTTTCACTAGTTGGTTCCTACTGGATGGTCTTTTCAGCTAAATTCTCATATAAATCTCATCCTTCATTCTCATCCTTCTGCAAGAATCCCCCTTGGCACATGCTTTCTAAGAGGGTATTAGTAGAATAGTCTAAACTATGATAAAGAATTTGACATTGTCGCCATTTCTCTATTCCATTATGAGGACATTGGACAAGGAGGTTTTGGGAGCGTTCAAAATACCTCCAAAACGGTTCACTAGGTTCTTACTTGAACTGCATGATGTTTTTTCTAACGAGAGCGGTCTTGTGATTGGATAAAATTTCTTCAAGAAGACCTTGATGAAACCATCCCAAGATGTGATAGAGCCGGCTGCTAAGCTGTAAAGTCATTTCTTGGCTAAGTCCTTAAGTGCGAACTCAACCTAATAGCATCATTTACAAGGTGTGAGATTTTCATCATTAGATGTACTTCCTCAAATTTTCTTATGAAGAAATATCATCTTCGAACTCTAACCATGAAACTTGGGGAGTGTGTTGATGAACTGAGGCTTGAGCTCAAAATTGTATTCACCAACCGATGAAAGTTGGATGCAAGATGGAAGTGAGGTTCTAATGGGATAGAACCTATCCTGCAAAGATGTCGGTTGAGCCATAACAAACTTGGTGGTAATGTGTTTCTAGTCAACCTAGATGAATTAGGATCTTTTGATCACACTTGCATACACAAAATATATCACAAACAAGTCACCAATAGTCAACAAGAGAAAACACCAAGTCTAGTTTAAGGTAACCTTGACCTAGACAACTCCTAACTGGTTAATTATCTACAGGAGGTATAATACAGACTTTGACCACAAGCTAATCAGCCAGGTCAGGGCAAGATTGGTGGGAGGTATCTACGCAAAAGCGACGAGCCTAATTAAGCCAAACCGTCAGCCTTCGGAGTTTCGTCCCTCAATCCTTTCCTAGAACTGATTTGGCAGGAGTCAAATTCTAACACCTTCCCCCTTAGGATAATCTCCTATGAGTTCAAGATGTCCCTAAGGCCAACGTCTATCAGATTTACTTAAGCTTAGGTTATGTGTGCTTAAAGATGGTTTGTGGGCTAAGGAAGGGTAATGACTTCCCCACTTTGTCTTGATTTGAATCTTGCCCTTAGAATTGATTGTGCAAAGTGTTCAAGATATAGAAAAGTAACATTCAAAAGAAGATATCACCGAAGAATGTTTCCTAAACTATATGCTATGCATATGTACCTTGTCTCCAGCTATCTTCAACAGTAATTGTAAAATAAACGTAATTTAGACAAATGCCTAGAATGCAAGTCTAAATATTTTTAAACAATTAACAATCACTCAGATTACTGTTGGATTAAAAACATGGATTGTGAATATCAGATATAACAAGAATAATAATACAAAAACTTTATTTTTGCAAGTAATATGTCCTGCAAAAAAAAGTTTTTAGTAGTCCAACAAAAATTTCAACTTTTGCATTACAATTTCTTGAAATTCTTTTTCCTACTTTCGAAAGTAGGGGCCAGAATTGCAAGTCTTCTTTCTGCAAAGCTTGAATGCTAAATCTGAATCTTGACTTACCTGAAACAAGACACCAAACTTGTTAGAAAATAATTACACCATTCCCTCCCTGGCAACGACGCCAAAATTTCTTTAGAAATGAAAGTGATAAGAATTACCGTGTAGCTTTGGGCTAACGGGTCGTGTCCACGAGGAGGAATGCGATAGAAGCTTTTCGGTATTTTGTTAAGTAACAAAGAATGAAGTTGGTGTCTTTCTTTTTTTTTATAATTGAAAAAGAGAATGGAGAGAAGGAAAATGATTAAAAGAAAAATTGCAAACTTAGAGAAGGCTTTGAAAAAGGTGATTTTTTTTTAAAAAAACTTGAAGAGTGATTTGTTATTTTAATATAAGAAGAAGATTTGGCTCACTATCTCACTACTCAACGATGTGTTCTTCTCTTGAACTTCTTAGTGCCTCAACTTGATCATAGACAAAAACTTAAGCTTGAGTTTAGAAAGCTTTAAGCAAAGCAAATAAGATAGTCGAAAAAGTTAACTCTTTTCTTTAAGAAATAATCTTGAATTGAATGTTAAATCATCAAGTATTTCAAGTATGAAATAAAAATGAGTTGAAGAGATGTTTTAAAAGAAGTAGAAGTTTAGAAATCCAAGCTCATCCTCATGTGCCTTCAAGAACACTTTCAAAGAAGAAAGGCTTAGTTTAGGCATGCATATGACTCCATTGGGTCTTTACATCAAAACCATTCAAAAAGAAGAGGGATCGAAGAGAGGAACGATAGTGAGCCCAGAAAAAAATTTAGCTACTCATGGAAGATGAAAAATAAGACATGTAAATAAAGCAAGACATACCCGTGAATTGGAGTGGAAGAAGAGAAACTTGATCCTTTTTTTGATGTCACTTCCATCTTTAGATTACAATCACTTATTCCTCTCTCTCACTGGTATTTGAACTGAACTACAAATTAGAAAACAGAGATACAACTTCTATACTATCTAACAAAGAGCCTAAACCTTAAAAACAAAGAGAAAACTAAAACTAATTTCTGATCCCTTTTCTCTGAAAAATACAGTATTTTTTATAGGCAAAAATCAAACAAGGGAGGTCATACAAAGATAGGGGGCCCCGTTTTCGCGGCTTATTATGGCCAGGTGGCCACACCAAGTTGGTGGGTCTCGCTCGTTTGGTGATTTTCCTTTATCTCCTGCTGATTTTCCCATTTTAGCTCAAGATTTGACGAAACAAGCCTTTGATCTTTGCTTTTAAACCACTTAATTTGGGAAGATTCATTTTACCGATTTTTAACCTCTCTGATTTGCCATGATATGCCCTGATTTCTTGATTTCGAATTAATTCTGAATTAAATCAGAATTTGATGAGCTTTTAGGCTCGTTTCTCTTTCCTATCCTTTAGCAATGGGCCTGCATTTTATAAAGAAAAATAAGACTTATTAATATGATTTATTTAAATAATAAGCATGATAATGTGACAATATATATGCAATATATGTGACCAATTAGTATTGTATTCAAACCATATTTAAGAAGTAAATGAAGATAGCAATTGTGCGCCTCAACTCTTATCTAGAGGAATGACAAGAAAAAGTTCAGAACCCGTTAAGGGTATTCGGTTTCAATATCTTAATTTTAATAACTTAATATATGATTTAATTATTGAAAATATATTGTTAATAGAATAATAAAATAAAATTATGTTTTGAGATCATTCTCATGTGTTTTTCATGCTTATAAGATATTTAGTGTTATTTCTCTATTTTTATGTACAAAAATATCCATCTTAAAATATTTTCAAAACCCTAAATCTTATTTTTTTTTAGAGCTGTATTTAGGGTTATCCCGGTGGACCGACCGGTCGACCGAGTAGACCTGGAATAGGTCCAGTCGACCAGACAGTCGACCAAGGGAACCTGAAATACAAAAAAAAATGGCCTTAGCCGGTCGACTGACTGTAACCGAGTTGCTCTCGGTTAGACCCCGGTCGCCAGGCGGGTCGACGATAAGTCAGATCTGTCTATATTTTGCCCTTTTTAAGAACCCTAAATCCCAAAAAAATTGCCTTATTTCTCATCTCCACCGTCTCTCTCTCTCTCTTCTCTCTCTCTCTCCTCTCTCTCTCTCCTCCCCCCTCCTCCCTACTTTTCTTCATCCCCCTTCCCTCTAGTCCTCCCAATCACCTCATATCTCAAATTGAACCTTAAAATTGTTGGATCTCTCCTCAAAACTTCAGATATGTTTGATTTCAAGGAAAAATTTTGAGTTCTTCAAGGTATAATCTCTTATCTCTCAAAATCTTCTTTATATCATATTTTTTCTAGAAATCTTTCTATATTTCACGCCAAACCCTTGTTTATCATCTCATATCCTTACCATGTCAAAAAGGCTAGATCTGAGAAGGGTAAACACCTGAACCATCTTCTAAACCTTTTGTTTCTCAAAATGCTTCTCATAGATTTTCAGTGATTCATAATAAGCATGTTATTTCTGGTAGAACTATTGTGCTCGCTGATTTTGAGCACCCGAATCTAGCAAACATCTTGAATACAAGCTCCCTTGAATGTCTATTCTCCATTAAGGAAACTGTTTACCCTGAGCTTGTGCACTATTTTTTACTCTAATCTGACTTTTCAAAGCAATCACGTCAGATCTACGGTTCTGGACAAGGACCTCAACATTTCTCTAGATATATTTTGCCGATCTGCTACACCTTTCTTGTGAGGGTATAGATATTTATAATGTTAATATCCATGATTTTGAATATCTTGACAGTGAATCTGCCCTCACTGCATCTCTTCTGCTTCACGATGATGACAACCCCGCTTTAATTAGGAACGAGAAGGAGAAGTATTATACACTCACCGCCCAAGTCTTAGCCAAAATTGTGTTCTATAATCTCCTGCCAAAATCAGGAGAATATAATCATGCTCGGGATCCTGCTCCCCTCTTGATCTATTGCCTTCTAAATATATTTGTTGACACTCAAAAAGACAGAACTCCCGCATTCATCTTCAACCGGTCTGAACGATGTCTAACTTATCAACATCTACAAAAGATAAGTCAAAGACAAGCTGATGACTAGAGAGAAGGCAGCAACATGGACATTACTAATCCAGTAAAGTAGATAGTAAGCCAAAATTACCTTTGAAGAGACATATTAGCTCAACATTTAGCATCGCACGATGCCCTAGGAGATAGCCTCGCCTGAAAGGTTAAGTTTGTGTAGCTTCGCCTTGAAGCTCTCCATAGCTCCATATAGAGCTAACTACTAGCTTCGCCTGAAGTTAAGTCTAGCCCCGCAAGAGGTTGATCAAAGTGCTGCGTGCTAGAAGCTTTACCCCTAATTTCACTGGAAGAAAAAGGGCTCAGCACCGCTATGAGCTGAGTCTTAGCTTCGCACAAAGCCTTGAAGGTAACTTCGCCCGAGGCTATGAGCTAACTCTTATCTTCGCAGGGGACTATGAAGATAACTTCGCTAGAGCTCTAAGCTAAGCTTAACTTCGCATGACTTAAGCTCCACAGCGAGCTTTACCAGGTCATCAATTGACCGTTTCACATGGGGGATTAAGGGTGAACCCCACTAATTTAGTGGGATTTACACCACTTTAGTGGGCGGTTACACTCGCCCACTTTGTCCCCATTAAGTGGAGACAATTAAGCCACAACGACAGAGAGGCGTCCCGCACGAACCGTCTAGCTTCGCTGGAAGCTCGCAAACAGCTTCGCTGCAAGGTCATTTGCATCCTAGCACGAAGCTAAAGACTGATTCAACTTGCTAAATTTAAGGGGCAGTTACACCCCACTTTGCTACAAAAAGGCCCCTTGCTGAGCCAAGGGGATACACACACACACACGGACAGAGAGGAGATTGGCTACAATTTTCAGAAGAAATTCTTAGCAAAGAGGGTTCTTCTATTCTCTTGTTTCCAAATCTTAGGTTTCTAGAACCAAGCGAGAAGGAAAATCCTAACAGGAGGCAGTGTGATTGTCAGATCGATTGCGTCGTCAAAGGAATAAAGTGATCACGCGCTGATCAGATTCCTACCAGCACATTTTTTCTAGAAATCTCATAAGAGATTCTACTTGCAATTGCTGTTTAATTACTTATAATTTTGCTCCTCAACCCATTTTGTAAGTTTTTCCCCGAATCAATTTTTCAATGGAAAACAACGATGGCGACTCCGCTGGGGAAATCCGTCTTCTAGCGCAACAAGGAGACAGTGTCGCAATGCAACGGTCAGAATCTTTACCTCGTCATTTTTGAGAACTTGGTCATTTATTTCGACCAAGGAAAATTAAAGAAATTGCTCCCTGAATGTAGTCCAGTGCTCCACGCTCGGAAGCACAGGAAGATCTCGGTGGCCAAGGCTTCAGAGCAGAGCCAACCTTAGCCGGGTGAGCAACTAGAAGAGCCTTGTCCCAACTCCTCTCAGCCTCCTCCACTAAGGCTAAAAGTGCCTTACGCAAGGCCGCCAGGTTCCCTGCGAACCTAAAACTTGCTTCCCAAACAGATGTGGAGGCTGAAGCAGAAAGCTCCGTGTGAAGCTTCAGGCGAAGTTACACCACAACTTCGCCTATCACGTGAAGACAAGGGCAAACTGCCTATCCAGTTTGGCAGCTTCACCAAGGCTATTAGCCGCGAGGCTAGATTGGTAACTCTGCCTTCGCCTAATCTAGGAGCAGTGACTCCTTGCGCCAACCTCGTTTTTCACGAGCGAAGTTACCGATGGCATGGCTAACACAGCGCCAGTATCTCAGGGAACGAGCGAAGTTCTCAGCCGCAAGGCTGGAACCTGAAGCACTCAGCAGTGCTAGCCACCTTCGCTGCAAGGCTGAGAACAAAGCACCATAGCATGCTTCGCTCTCAAAATCTTCCAACGCTAACGCGAGGCCAGGCTAAAGCACTTTGTGCTAACAGCAAGGCTAATGCAGCCCCACATACATGTAGTGCTAGCTCACCGCTGTTTTCCATTATGTTTGCAAAGGGGGAAAACTTAAATAAAAAGTTTGAGGAGCTAAATTACAAGTATTCTTAAAAAGATTACAAGTAGATCTCCTTAGAGATTTCTGAGAAAATGTGCCGATAGGAGTCTGGTCAGCGCGCGACCACTTTGTCCCTTTGACGATGCGAGCGATGAGATTCCCTACTCGCCTGGTTCCGGGAATCAGAGAATAGAGGATTGGCAGAACCCTCTGACTACTTCTCAAAACCACTTATGTGAGGAATTCCTTCTCGCCTGGTTCCGGAGATTCCTTGAGGAAAAGAGGTTGTTAGGGTATCGCCACCCTGAGAAGAGAAGTATTTCTCTTGAAAGGTCTCTGAATTAGAGATTGCACGGTGCGTTGATGAAGAAGTCCGATCTTTGAGAAGACGCCAATCTCGCCGATGATCAATTGATGATCCTCCTCGATCTGATGCGATGCGATGCGATGCGATGCGATCCCTCTCCCTTGTGCCCTGATGGGCTATTTATAGGGAAAGTAAGGGTATAATCGTCCCCTTTGAAGATATAGAAACAGATTGAACCGAATCTGTTTGAATCTGGAAAGTAGCCTTGCTGCGAGGCTATAATAGCTTCCGCGGAGCTAGAAAATGGCAAGTCGGTTGATCTTTCCGATGTGTTTTGATCCTTTCCATATCGTTGATTGATTCTCCTTGATCCACTTACTCGTTTCAAGAGAGTCAAGAGATTGTGGCAATCACCTGCCATATTTGAATCCTGATTGGATTTGATTAGATTGAATCCGATCTTATCAGGAGATTTGATTGGTCAAAGGTTGACCATAGCAGGCTGATGGCGGAGCTGCCCGCTTTGAAGCTCATAGCGGAGCTAGAGGCAATTCCTGGCGAAGTCCGAAAAGAGGCTTTTCGGCGAAGCTGTCAGTTAGCTTCCTGGCGATGCTCTGGATGATGTTAGCCTCTCAAACGAGGCTATCTCTTTGGCTAATGTAATGCTAAATGCTAGCATTTTAGACCTGCTGAGGTCTGTTTAGAAACAATCCGGGTTCACTGTTCTGCTTGCTGGATCAGTGGAGTCCAAACCGCTTCCTCGTCCCTTGGAGTTGGGTGAAAAACTGGTCTTCAGCTCGTCTGTCCCTTGTCTTTTGTAAATGTCAACAAGTTTAGACATCGTTCGGACCAATGAGAATCTTGTCTTTTTTAAGTGTCAACAAGACCCCCTTCAAAGTTTTCGAAAGTCTGCAATAGCCAGACTTCAAAATACTTTGAACTGCTGTGATGGTGGTGTGGAGTATGAACATCTCCATGATGGTTGAGTTCAGCTTCGCCTTCAATCCTGCTTTGGGATGGATCTGCCAAAGAGTTTGCACTGGTTCGCGAATAGCTTCGCGTCGGGGTAGCTCCGCATCTGGGCTTTCAAGAAATAAGTTCGCTTTGGAACTCCTGTTGCTTTTTCAAAGCCAACTGCCGTGGGGCGGTTACGAGGAGGATCTTCCTTCTTTCGCGCCATCGAGAGAGATGTTCTCCGATTTGCACATTTCCAAGGGAGGATATTCCCTTTATTCAAGGCGCCATAAATGCCTTTTTATGAGGGAGACGTTTTCTTCCCTTGTACGGTTCCAATGGGAACCGTCCCTGTCATCAAGGCGCAATCAATGCCTTAAGTGCGCTCGTGCTTCCACGCTTGAGGTGGTTGTGCTCAGGCCATGGGGCCTATAAATAGGACACTTGAGGTCCTCTGAAGAGAAGTGCCTTGCCTTTCTTCTTCCCTTCTCTTGGTTGTGAGAGATACTCAGATCTCAGAATTAGTGGGAAAGCCCACCCTGGTTGTCTAACCGGCCAAGGACCAGTAAGTCTTGATCATTCAAAGACTTCACCGCTTTTTAGGGAACTCATCTCCCTTGATTTAGCTTTGGCAGCTCGCTTCAGAGATTAGCTTCCCTTGTTCTTCATCTTGCAATTGGCTGCTGCAGAGAAGGATCTCATCACGGCTTTCTGCGAAACCATCATCTTGATTTGATCAGAAAGACCATTGCTTGTTAAGTCCGCTGCGCAGGCAGGACTTGGGACTTGGCTTCCTCAATAGTTGAGCCAGTCTTGCCATATTGGCGAGGTTGAGACTGTTCTTCACAAGATCAGTCTGACTTTGCCGTATAGGCGAGGCTAGGACTTGGCGTTTGCTGAGCCAGCCCATGGTTGCTGTGCAGGTGGAACTTGTCCTCTGCTGAAGTCGGATTGCTTTGCCGCTGAAGAATCTGACTTAATGTTTTTGCAGCTCTTTCTGTGTTTAACTGCTAACTTGCTTCAATTTGCCTTGCAGCGAGCTATGCTTGCCAGTCTGGTGACTTGATGGAAGAAGCCATAAAATTGCCTTATGCTTCCCCGTTGAAGCTTTACTTTTAAGCAGGAGGAACAATTCGGGGCAGCGGATGCGCGTCCCAGGGGCTGTTGGCAGCCTCTTATCCGAGATGATTCGATCTGAGGTGAGGCTGGCTGCCGACTTTCAACTTTGGTGGCCTTCGTCGGGGACGATCCACTTCATGGGAGTGGGCCTCACACCCGTCAGATCACTAGCATCAAAACTAGTTCCCATTATAGGTGATCTGACGTGTTGGCGGCGATAAGCTTTTATTGCCAGGCTTCAACAAAAATGGCCTGGTAAGATCTGCCATTTTGTGGAGAAAATGACCGTGTCCTCGCGGCACCATCTGCTCATGTGCGAAGGATTACGGCCTTGTGCAGGAGGAAGGCCTTTCCTGTCCCGTTGATCAGGCTTGGTAGCAGATAAAACCGCTTGTATGCCTCAAAAGATCTTTGTTGGGCAACTGAGTGTGTTGTATGAAACACAACTTCGATGTAATATCAATGTACCCTTGCTTTTGAATCAATGAAAGTTTCATTGTCTGATCATCTGATTTGCTTGCTTTCACTGAGAGTCTGGCCATAGCTGGGCTGAACTGTATGCAGAGTTAAGGACATTGTCCTTTCTTCGAATGATCTTCGCGAGACCGGCATGTCCCGCAAACAGCAGCCTTTTTGGCGGGCTAAGGTAGACCTCCTGGCGAAGTCTTTGAAGGTTTGTGCGAAGCCCGCACTTTGCTCCTGCGCGGAGTTAACCCTTTAGTGGGGTTGAACCGTCGCACTTTGGGAAAAGCGCCTCAGGCGCTTCGGGCACTGTTTCGAATTAATTCGAAACGGCGGCATGTGCCCTTTTTCGAGGCCTTGATTTAGGCGCTGATTGGCCTATAAAAAGCCCGATTGGGCTGAATATGGGAAGATCTCCCTTTATTTTTAGAGAACTTTCTATCTCTTCCTCTTCTTCTTCCTCCTTTGCTTCAGAGTACTTTGAGCACTCTTGCATTCCTTCAATGGCGCCCAAGAGACGAGCGGGAAAGGAAGCAGCGACTTCTGCAGCGGAGGGTCCTCCTCCTCCGTTCATTGAGCGACCAATCGCTGGTAAGAGACTCTCCAATTTGATTAGAGAGTGGTCTTCATCCTTTGGAGTCGATACTCGGCTATTAGGACGATCGAATATGATCTGTCCTTATCAGGGAACTCGTTTCCCTTAACTTCCCTATTTTACTTGCACCAGGGAAGTAAGAACTGAACAGTTCTTCCCTTGGGCTTCCATAGGAAGCCATTGCTTGGGGCAGTCTTCATCCTGTTGAGGAACAGGATATGGGTCGTGTGCCTTCAGTCGTGGCCACGAAGGACGACTGTTGGTCATGAAGTCCTTTTAATGACGTCAGCCCTTAGGGCTATGCCAGTTCCTGCAAAGATGCAGTCTTATCTGTGAAGCGAAGCTTTTTATCAAAGCTATTATCCCGCTGTTCCTGCTTACTGGGCGAGGCTATGCCTTAGCGAATTTTTATGTCTTCGCGTCCATTTGATTGGTGAACTAATCATAGTTCATTTTTTTTTTGTTTTTGCAGTACATTACGCCTCCGGCCTTCAGAACAGTCTATTTGGCGTAACCAGTCGAGCAGGGAGCATCAGCTTGCAGTCATCGGGCAGGCTTCCTTGTTCAGTGAGCCGAGCCCCCTTGTACGGGATACGCTCATTCAGAGCGGTGGCCCGCAGGCCATGCGGAGCATCTTGACTACGGCTTCGTTTGAAGATATCGACCGTCAGGCTTACAAAAAGCCTGACTTCATGTTCGGGATGCTGCACCTGATCCCGATCGCCAGCTGCAGGCCGGCGAAGGCCAGTGGATCTTCCAGTTGGATGGCGAGAGATTCTATCTCCCGTCTACTAAGCGGCATTTCGCTTTTGTCTTCCTTCGCGAGCGTGACTCAGGCTCGGAAGATGGCGTGGGGCGTGAGCCTAAATGCCGAGTCTATAAGTGTCGGGAGGTTGACATTCCAGACCGCTATTCGAGGGGCGGGCCCTCCTCGTAGCATAATAGGGCTATACCTGGGAAGGTGTCGCGGGACCTTCCAGTAGGAGAGAATCCAGCTGCGGCGCCGACCTTCGGTACTCAGTTCTGCGAGGCTGAGGGGAACTACCCCGCCACAGATTTCAGGGCTCCTGGTTGGGTCCACCCTCCTAGGTCATGGTGGGCGGAGTTGACCAATCATATCCTCATCATTTTGAGGGGGAATTAGAGAGGTTGAACCTCTATGAGGCCGTCAGGGCGACCTGCTACGGCATTGAGATGAAGGTGGCGTGCTTCTACGCCATCCTTGAGTTGTACTGCCCAGCTTCGGGGACTTTCTTCACCCCGGTCGGTGAATTGGCATGGCCCTGCATGAGATGCGAGAGATCTCTGCTTTGCCCTTCGGGTCTCTTCCATATGAAGAGTATTTTCCGTGTGAGACGGAGTTGGCTCTCTTGGAGAAGCAAGAGCCTGCTTTGCTTGAGACATATCGGGAATTGATGTGCCACCTGCACATTTGTTCCAGCATCCACACTGGTGGCAAGGGTAGCTCGAAGAGCTTGAAGAGCTGGGGGAACTACTTGTTCCCGGATATGACTAGTGCGCCCGAGGCAGCTCATTGCGGAGTTGCTGAAGAGGACATCTTGGCAAGGATGGAGGTGCATGCTGAAAAGGACATCGTCGTGACAGAAGATGATGGTCCTTTCGAGAAGGGTGATGTTCTTCGGAGCTTTCACCATCAGGCCCGTCGGCCTATGTCTCGCAAGGCGTTGCTGGCTGGCTTCTTAACCATCTGGTTAAAGAAGTGTGTCGTGCCTTCTTCTTCGGGTGACATTGTTCACCCGAATGTGCTGCTGCCTGCCGTTCGCTTGGTCCATGGCCACCGTCTGGGTCTTCTCCCGGCCATGGTGTGTTGTATTCAGAGGGGCCTTCGTGTTCTGACGGAGGCTTTCTGCAGGCCAATGGCGTCAAGGCGGGGGAAGGGTGCCGTCCTGCCTTGTGACGGGCCCAATCCTAGGGTAGGTTTACCGTACACCTACTTGATGGCGTGGTTCGCCTTGCACTGCCCTACTTTAATTGGAGCTGGGGAGGACCCTCCGCCGGGTGTTCAAACGGCGCTTCTCCGTCGTTTTGAAGGCTGTTTTTGGCAGAAAACTTATGTGGCCGAGGCCCGTAAGTTAGTGCGTCGTTATGACGCTTACAGCCTGTTCCGCTGTTTTCCTCGCCTGCGGGGTGCAGGATACAACGAGGAATTCCGTGATGTGGAATCAGGTCGGTCCCCCATGAGTCGGGGTGTTTTCGAGTGGCTGGTGTGTATCCGGCCCTCGCATCTGCTGTACCGGAGTGGGGATACCTGCTACATGGAGCCCTACATCCCGAGCCGGTTCGCCGCCGCCAATTTGGGTATGACCAGTTGTATGTGGGCAACCCGAATCCGGACCTGGCTTTCATGGGGAGCCTCATTGATGGGGCTCGTGCTTGGCGGTTCTTTACCGCGGATGACACTGGAGCGTGGCTACGCACGCCGTTGAAGGATCCCGGCCTATGGACGACCCTGTGTTTCTGCCAATGGTATGCGGCTTCGAACTCTACACCTGCTAGGTTTAACGTCAACCGTTCGGGTGTGAGGTTAATTTCTCATCGGATGAGGCAGAAGGCTTCTGATAAGATGGAGGGCAAACGAGTCCGTGTTCCTGGCATAGAGGAGTTCATCGCTATAGATGACAGCGAGGCTTCTGATGCGGGGAGCCCTCGCTTTGAGGCAGAGACAAGGGCTGATGCCCACGAAGCTGGTGCTCGTGAAGCCGGGTCTGGTGTAGTGGGAGCAGCTCCCCCACAGCATGTGGAAGGAGTGGAGGAAGAGGACTCTGAGGTCCACTTCAAAAGGAAGCGTGGGAGTGGATCCCGTAGGAAGTCGTCGGCGAAGAGGCCCCGTCGTCATGCTCCTACAATTGTGGTAGAGGGCGAACCCTCTACTGCGCTTCCTTCTGCTGCTCCATTAGTGGCTGAGCCGTCGGTTGCTGAACCGACTACTGGTAAGATTGGCCCCATCTAATATGTCTTCAGCGCGCTTTACATAACTCATCATTTGCTTTTTGTTGCAGGAGCTGAGGCAATTGGAGGGCAAGGGGAGCACTACGATCCCTGTTTACTTATGGAAGTGCAGCTGGTTCCTTTGCTCGCTCGGAGGAGTCTGGGGATCATGCGGCTGATATTGGCCCTTCGGGCGCTGAGGCTTCTAGAGGAAGTCCTATGGCATCCAGCTCTGCCGGGTGGTCTGCGGAGGAATCGGCGAGTGGGCCGGCTATCCGCGTTGAGTCTGGTAAGAACTTTCCGATGGACCCTTGGATTCTGATGCGGCTGACGAGGTGACATCGGCCTTCGGTAAGACTAAGATCTCTTGGTCCTCGCCTATTTGTTGCGTCCCCCTTTTGACCTTGGTTTTGTTGCAGGTATTCGTCCCCAAGGTGCATCAGCTTGGCAAGAGGCGGAGGGTTTTCCTGGAGGGTCAAAGGGCGATATGAGCGCTTCGACCGGGGCAGACGCTGCTGTGTTAGACGCGCTGTATGGCGACCTGCCTTTTTATCAGCCCAAATCAGCAGAAGGCGCTGAGGTTGAAGAGGCGGCAGTCCCGGAGGTACCCTCACTTCCGGTCACATCAACGTGTGAGGTGCAGACTGTTTTGCCGAATACGGCACTGAGGGTGATTGTGAGCCCTACCTCCCCGACGCTGGTAGTTGAGCCTGCTGCTCAGGAGGTGGTTGCCAGTCCTACCTCCGCGGTGGCTGGCGTGCTGGTGTCGCTGAGGACTCCGCCGAGGTCACCTTTGGCTTGCCCTGCTGCTGTCGATGTTCCCGCTTCTTCTTCCGCGGTGGTGTCGACTAGGTTGGTAGATTGCTCCGAGGTTGTCTCAAGGGTTGATGAAGCTGAGAATGACTTTATCGGTAATCTGGTCGACAGCTTCTATAATAGTTTGGAGCAGACTATCGGTCTAGTCTTGAAGGGCTCGCCTGTGCCATTTTCGAAGCTGAAGATGGTTCTCTCCCGTGGCATTGAGTGTATCCGGGACTTTGAGGGGTACCATCAAGCTACTGCTCTGGAGCTCCTGGTAGATGACCTTGAGAAGGACGTGGAGGAATGGCGCCATTTCCATCGTTCCGACGCAGCGTCTTTGGCTGATGAACGGCTCGCACGTCTTGTCGCCCAGAAGCGCGAGGCTCAGCTCGCTGCCCAAGAGGCTGTTGAGGCTATCTCTTCTGACTTGAGGTCCTTGGAGGCAGAGAAGCAGAGGTTGGGAGTGCAATTGATGCTTCCAACAGTGCTCTTTTTGACGCTGAAGATAAGATCAAGAGGGCTGAAGAGATGATCCGAAAGGCAAATCTCCTCTTGTCGAAGGCTACACAGATGCGTCATGAAGAGTCTGCGCGGCTTAAGCAGCTCAGGGCTCGAAGTGAGGAACTGGCGGAGCGGAAGTCATCACAGAGGGCGACTTTGGCGGAGACCGAGGCTCGTCTGGCTCAGGCGGTGGACTTCGATGAGGCAGAGCTAAGATCACAGGCGCTGGCCCAGGCTGAAGATGACAGGAGGACGCGGCTAGCTTCGCTCGGAGATCGGATCCGATCTTATCATGTACGCCTATAGGCTCCTCCATGTATCCCATCCTTTTGGATTTAATAGAAAATTTTTCTTTTGTCGTCTGTTGTTTAGATAATGAGACATGACTGTCTGTTGGTTCAGAGGTTGCAGTAACATAACCGAATGGGACGTTGCCAGTCTCGAGGTTAGCCCTTTGCGGGGCTTGAAAGGAAGGGAGATACTTGCCTTTTGTAAATGTCAGCAAGCATCGAGATTGAGACTTAGCTGTCAGCTGGTTCAGGGGTCGCAATGACATGACCAATTGGAGACGCCACTAGGCTCAATGGTAGATGAAACTTGGCTATCTGCCAGTTCAGAGGTCGCATGACGTAACTGGTTGAGAAGCCACCAAGCTTCAATCAATAGGTGATACTCGTCTTTTGTAAATGTCAACGAGTATCGAGACCTGTCTTTTGTAAATGTCAACAGGGCTCAGGATCGAGACTTAGCTGTCTGCTGGTTCAGAGGTCGCAATGACATAACCAATTTGAGACGCCACTAAGCTCAATGGTAGATGAAACTTGGCTATCTGTCAGTTCAGAGGTCGCAATGACGTAACTGGTTGAGAAGCCACCAAGCTTCAATCAATAGGTGATACTCGTCTTTTGTAAATGTCAACGAGTATCGAGACCTGTCTTTTGTAAATGTCAACAGGGCTCGAGATCGAGACTTAGCTGTCTGCTGGTTCAGAGGTCGCAATGACATGACCAATTGAGACGTCACTAAGCTCAATGGTAGATGAGACTTGGCTATCTGTCAGTTCAGAGGTCGCAATGACGTAACTGTTGAGAAGCCACCAAGCTTCAATCAATAGGTGATACTCGTCTTTTGTAAATGTCAACGAGTATCGAGACCTGTCTTTTGTAAATGTCAACAGGGCTCGGGATCGAGACTTAGCTGTCTGCTGGTTCAGAGGTCGCAATGACATAACCAATTTGAGACGCCACTAAGCTCAATGGTAGATGAAACTTGGCTATCTGCCAGTTCAGAGGTCGCAATGACGTAACTGGTTGAGAAGCCACCAAGCTGCAATCAATAGGAGGTACTCGTCTTTTGTAAATGTCAACGAGTATCGAGACCTGTCTTTTGTAAATGTCAACAGGGCTCGGGATCGAGACTTAGCTGTCTGCTGGTTCAGAGGTCGCAATGACATAACCATTTGAGACGCCACTAAGCTCAATGGTAGATGAAACTTGGCTATCTGCCAGTTCAGAGGTCGCAATGACGTAACTGGTTGAGAAGCCACAAGCTGCAATCAATAGGAGGTACTCGTCTTTTGTAAATGTCAACGAGTATCGAGACCTGTCTTTTGTAAATGTCAACAGGGCTCGGGATCGAGACTTAGCTGTCTGCTGGTTCAGAGGTCGCAATGACATGACCAATTTAGACGTCACTAGGCTCAATGGTAGATGAAACTTGGCTATCTGCCAGTTCAGAGGTCGCAATGACGTAACTGGTTGAGAAGCCACCAAGCTCAAAATTGCAATGGAGTTTGGGAAAAGTCTCGTTTTCACGGGGAGAAACGAGGGAATCACTGTCATAGGTTTGATGTTAACGTAACAGCGAGATATATATGTGGTCCTACCATTCTATGGATGAGAATTGGTAAGTGACTTTGGAGATCTCGTTCTCACGAGGAGAAATGAGAGGGCTGCTGTCATAGGTTAAATGTTAACATAACAGCGGAATATATATGTGATCCTACCATTCTATGGATGAGAATTGGTAGGTGATTTTGGAGAGGGAATCAAATGGGAGCAGGTCCCTTGGGATTTTAAGCAAACCCCCAGCTACCAGCAGGTTTGATATGCTTGGAGAAAGAGAGAGGCTCTCTTGTGTGCATTCCGGGCGCGCGGATTCTCGATCAGAGGTGTAATGTTAACTTGATCGAGAGCAAGATCCTTGATTAAGGATAGTATTTTAAGAATTTGCCATTGATTGGCATCATGAGGAGGTCGCCATCTGCAGTCATGAGGCGATATGCTCCGTTTGAATAGACTGTCTCTATCACAAACGGTCCTTCCCATTTAGGCTGAAATTTGCCTTTGGTCTTGTGCGTCATAATCATCGGTCGTCTGACGGCTAAGACCAGGTCTCCTTTATGGAAGATTCTCTGCTTGACCTTTTTATTGAAGGCTTTTGACATCCGAGCCTGATATAGCTCGATGTGTTGCTGAGCTTGTAGCCGCTTCTCGTCTAGGGCTTCGAGCTCTTGAAGACGCAGGCGATCATTGTCTTCTGATGTCATCTTAGTAGTCAAGGCTACCCGTAATGATGGCACCTGGATTTCCAATGGGATGACCGCTTCGCACCCATATACCAGGGAGAAAGGCGTATTGCCTGTCGGTGTCCGAACCGTAGTCCGGTAGGCCCAAAGGCATTCACCGAGCTTTTCGTCCCAATCTCGCTTGTTCGAGGAGACAAACTTCTTGAGCAGCTTGATGATTGTCTTGTTAAATGCCTCTGCCAAGCCGTTGGCGGCAGGATTGTAGGCGGTTGAAGCCACATTCTGAATTCGGTATTTATCGCAGAACCGATAGAACCCCTGGCTTACGAATTGGGGACCATTGTCATGGATGATCCGCCTGGGGACACCAAATCGATAGATGACATGGTGTTTGATGAAGCTAACCAGATGGGAGGTTTTGACTTCGGCCAAAGGTGTGGCCTCTGCCCATTTTGAGAAGTAATCGGTTATTGCCAGGATAAACCGGTGACCTCTTGTCGAAGAGGGACTGATTGGCCCTACGACATCGATTCCCCATGCTTCAAATGGCCATGAAGCAACAGTAGGTGGAGCAACTTCCGAAGGTTGGTGTATGAAGTCTGCATGGACCTGGCACGCCTTACACCTTCGTGCATATTGGGTGGCATCGGCCATCATGGTCGGCCAGTAGTACCCAAGTCTGTGCAACCTGTCTTTAAGCTTTGGACCCGGCTGGTGAGCTCCGCAAATGCCATCATGTGCTTCTTTAAGCACTTCCTGTGCCTCTGAATGAGAGAGACAACGGAGGAGGACACCGTCATATGAACGACGGTAGAGTGTCTTCAAAGTGGGATCATAGTAGAAACGGAGCGACCTTCGTCTGATGGACGCCGCTTCTTTGGGATCGTCTGGAGGCAAACCGTGCAGAGCGTAGTCAATGAGGGGGAAGCGCCAATCCCTCGCTCAAGATTCACGGAGGTATGATGGACTTCTTGGATCCTTAGCATATGCTTGGAGCATACGAGATGCCGGGTTGCGACTGTGAGGTGATACTCTGTGTCGGCGGTAAGGCTAGCGTCGTCGCTGTGCAGCGAGAGCATCCGCCTTGGTATTCTGAGATCGAGACACATGCCCGATGTAGAAGCCTTCAAATAGGCTAGCCAGTTCGATATCTGTATGATAGTAAGGCACCAAGTCCTCATGGCGGACTTCATATTCACCTTTTACCTGGCTAATGATCAGTTTTGAATCGCCATAAGCTTCAAGATAGCGTACCCCCATTCCGTGGGCGAGTTGGAGACCAATGAGCAGAGCATTGTATTCGCTACATTATTAGAGCATGACTCTGTCAAGGAGAACGCTCTGGGAAGGATATGATCCTGTGGGGAGATGAACACAACCCCTACTCCGGCAATAATCTTGCCTTTGGGGCCCATCCGTGATGCTCCGTCGAAGAACATCTGCCACACTTCCTCTGCTGAGGTTGCATTAGACTCGAAGACCTCATCAGGGATGTCTTCGTGAAGTTTTGAATGTTCCGGAACTGGATGCGCAGCCAAGAACTCTGCAAGGGCTTGACCTTTAACCGCCTTTTGAGGGGTAGGGTTATGTCGTATTGGGACAATAGCAGTGCCCATTTAGCCAATCTTGAGTTCAACGACCCTGGCTTCGTCATGAGAAGACGTAAAGGGTTCACCCTGGAGATGACATGTATGGTTTGGCCAACCAAATAATGTCGAGTCTTCTGGACAGCGAAGACGAGAGCTAAACACTCCTTCTCAATAGGATTGTACCGAGATTCCGCTCCTATGAGAGTTCTACTCAGATAGTAAATGGCCTGCTCATGGCCATTGTCGTCCTTCTGAGCGAGGAGGGCGCCGAGGGAATAATCCAGGGCTTTTACATAAAGCAGGAATGGTTTCCCTGATGTAGGGGCCACCAAGACTGGAGATTTTGTGAGATACCTCTTAATGTCTTCATAAGCTTCTTGACAAGCTCGATCCCATATGAAGGCAGTACCCTTTTTCATGAGGCGGGTAAAGGGCTGGCAACGGCCCGAAAGATTTGATATGAATCTTCTGATGTAGGCTAATCTGCCTTGTAAGCCTCTGAGCTCTTTGAGGTTTGTGGTGGATGCATGTCCTGGATGGCTTTGACTTTGTCTGGGTCTAGATGGATTCCTTTTGATGTGATGATGAACCCAAGGAATTTGCCGTTGGATACTCCTAAAAAGGATTTTGTCGGGTTCATTTTCAACTGATGAGCCCGCATTATATTGAACATCGTCCTTAGATCGCGAAGATGTTCATCTTTGCGGCGACTTTTGACAGCAATGTCGTCAACATAGCACTCCACCGTCTTCCGGAGATGATCGCGGAAGATCATGCTCATTGCCCGCTGGTAGGTTGCTCCCGGCGTTGAAACCATATATTGTAGTGGTGGTTGCGGACAACCTGTACAGTGGTATGCCAAGGAAGTAGAGGAGCCTTTTGGGGATGATGCTGAGCGCAGACCCCGGATCGACTTGTATCCTTTCAATACAGTTTGAACCGATATACCCGGTATAGTACAGAGGTCGATCATGCTTGTTGTCTTTGAGAAGCATATCTTCCGCCGTGAAGGTAATGGCAGGTACCTTTGACTGTGCGTGATGGCACTCTGAGCAGGAAAGCCGCATCTCATCACCAGGAATCTCAGGCATGTATGTCAGAAAGGACTCTGAGTTGGCTAGCGCATCTCTGAGTGCCTCTCTTGTCTCTTTAGAGAGACGAAGAAGCTCGTGTATTGTGATACGAGCCGGGATATTGGCTAAGTGGGCCAATATATCAAAGCGAAAGGGCGTGGCTAGCCCTTGGCTTGGCGGTTTCTTCAACACGTGGTCGAATCGCACTTCCTTAGGTTTTTCCTTTCCCTTGGCTGGAATTGGAGTGGATGTCGGCATTGGTACTGACGCCGTTTGTTGCTGTATCTCGTCAGTAGTTCTGTCATACTGCCTTAGGTATGACTTTCCAGACCGGGTGCCCATCTGTTGAGGCGCATCTGCCTGCGCTGTACAGGCATGCTTCTCTTCTTCTGAATCGCTGAGGGAAGCCGAAGTAAGGTTGTCATCATCTGGCAGGACAGAGATGACATTGCAGGACTTGCCCTTTTGCTGGAGTCCTTCGACGTCCGCTGTATGTCTTGGATGAGGTCAGGGTGTATCCACATAACTTCCCCTGTCTCCAATGTCAAGGGGACGAGACCCTTGTCATCTTTAGCTATGGCTGAAGAATGCTTGACTTCTAGCCGTGGCGCCGGGGCTGAATAGGTCCCGTCGGGAACCATGACCTTTTGGGCTGTGCCCGAATTCAAGGTCACCATATTGGCAGTGACTTTCTTCTGCTCCGTCTTCAGTGTGAGGACTCCGGCGTCGACCAAGGCTTGAATTCTATCCTTGAGAACATAGCACTTGTCAGTAGGATGGTGGATCATCCTGTGGTAGAGGCAGTACTTAGGGTCGTTTGTGCGCCCTATCTCATCAGGGCGTCGAGCATCTGGCAACTTCATCTTATTCCCTTTGTGGAGCAGATGGAATATCGTGACCACCTGGTCGTCTCTGAAGGAGTACTGTTTAGGAGGGAACTTGGGCTCCTGATTGTTGAAGCTGCTCTTCTTGGCCTTTGACTGCATGTCCCCGGTTAGCTCGACGGACATAATTTCCTTCCCTTTAGCTTGGGAAGACTGCGGGAGATCGCTGCGCCCTTTGTTGTTCGCGCCTCATTTGCTTCTAGGGGCGGATGACTCGAACTTTTTAGCTGATTTTTTCGGCTATCTCAGCTTGTTCGACCAGTTCCTTCCAAGTGTGGGCCTTGACAGCCCCCATGCGAACTTCTACTTGATCCGAGAAGTTATGTCTGCATGTTTGTAAAAGCATGGGTAAAGGCATCCCTGCTGGGCACATCAGAGATAGATTTCTGAACCGCTCAATGTATTCACGGACAGATTCGCCTTTCCTCTGTACAGTGGAAGGAGCTTGTCCATGGTCACTTCGGTATCATCCTCATAGAAGCGAGAGAGGAACCGAGTTTCCAGGTCGATCCAGGAATTGATAGAGTCCTGAGGAAGGCTTCGGAACCAGTCGAATGCCACCCCTTTCAAGGTGCCGATGAACAACCTAGCCATGATGGCGTCGTTGCTTAGAACATTACCGGTCTGGGACCGGAAATAGTAGATGTTCTGATTGGGCGAGCTCTTACCATCATACGTATGCAACGTTGGTGGTTTGAACTTTGGCGGATATGGCACCGAATCCCATTCCAGTGGGTAAGGACGGACTACCCCACTTTCTTCAATTCATCCTTCTGAGCCAGGGATGAAATTTGAGCTTGAAGGCCTTTAAGGACTTCGGCATCCAGGGAAGAGCCTCCCTTAGTTCTCTCCGTCTTGGGCGGATCATTGCTGAGATGTCCCTCCTCGTCATGATTACTCCCGTATCATCATTCCGGTTGCTGAGGAGCTGAGCGAGCATCTGTTGAATATTGTCCAGGGCCTCTTGCTGAGTTCTAGAGGTCTGCTCCTGAGCTTCCAAACGCCGCGAAGGTCGTCATTGGCGTTCTCGGCCATATTGACCGATTGCTTTGTCCGTTCGCACCGAACTGACTGTTGCTGAAGAGGCATACCCGCTGTCTTCATCTTCTCCATCGGATGATTGGGGTGACCGCCTGAGATGTGGCACGGTTGGGACCGTCGAGGAGGAAGGCTGCTCATAATTATAGGGTATCGCCACCCTGGATCTGGTGCTTCGGAAAACACCTTCTTCGCGCACCAAGACTTCACCTAAGCCCGGGCTATAATCTGGATCTGGGGAGCCGAAAGGGGTGTCGTCAGAGGCTTGACTTCTTCCGCGCGGCTCTCGCCCCCTTCCGGTCATGTTGACGGATGCAGAGGCTGGATCCGGTGGCCCGCTCCTTTTGGATGCCTCATCGGACGCGCGCAGACAGTCGATCAAAGACGATCGCCGATAATGGAGCAGTGGCGAGGGTCGGTCGAACCGACACTGCATAGAATGGACCATCACCAATTGGCATTCACATCGTCGAAGACAGGAGGAAGTGGCCTGGAAATGCTTCAATCTCCGCTTGTCCGCCAAGAATTCTCGCAGGTCGGCCCTGTAGGGGCCTGAACAATCTGGTATATGGACAACGCATCGTTCCCCTTATTCCTGCGGAAAGGATCAGTACCGCATAGTGCTCTGGTTCTAGCCTCGCGGCTGTAAACCCGATGAGTATGCCGAGGTACAATAGCCTTGCTTGTGAAGACAGGGCTAGCAGTAGGCATTGCTGCTCTAGGCGACGGTATGATCGCCGTCTTGACTTTATGGTTGGCAGCATTGTTGGCGCAGGCGGGCATCTTGCCTTTTTCTTCATAAGAGAGGCGCGGATTTGGCGTGGCTACGCCTGAAGCTTCAGCAGAGGACCTCTGTTTAGGCCTCCATATCCGTTTTGGCAGAGGATGCATAGGTTCGCAAGGAACCTGAATAGCCACAAGCGGGGCTGTGGGGTGTTGGCAAAATTCTGCCTCTGGTTTCTGATTTGAAACCTTGGTCATGAAGGCCTTCCGGTGCTTCCGTGCTCGAAGCATCAGGCCACCCCCAAAAGGACTTCTTCAAATCTTCCTTGATCGATCTGGATAACAATGTTCTTAAAAGTGCAGGATCTGGGCCGCGGGCATGTTTCCTTGTTGCGCCAGAGAACTGCGGCAAGTTTGCAGAGAACCTTTTCCGTCTCCGCAGAGACTTTGCTTGAAGATTTAGCCAGAGAAGATCTGGCTGCACCGGCTTTTCTGAATTCAGAGATAGACCCGAAGGTCTGTTCGTCGCATTGCGACACTTGATTCTCAGCAGAGGAGAATACGTTCCCCAGCGGAGTCGCCATCTTGTTTTCCATTATGTTTGCAAAGGGGGAAAACTTAAATAAAAAGTTTGAGGAGCTAAATTACAAGTATTCTTAAAAAGATTACAGTAGATCTCCTCAGAGATTCTGGGAAAATGTGCCGATAGGAGTCTGGTCAGCGCGCGACCACTTTGTCCCTTTGACGATGCGAGCGATGAGATTCCCTTCTCGCCTGGTTCCGGGAATCAGAGAATAGAGGATTGGCAGAACCCTCTGACTACTTCTCAAAACCACTTCTGTGAGGAATTCCTTCTCGCCTGGTTCCGGAGATTCCTTGAGGAAAAGAGGTTGTTAGGGTATCGCCACCCTGAGAAGAGAAGTATTTCTCTTGAAAGGTCTCTGAATTAGAGATTGCACGGTGCGTTGATGAAGAAGTCCGATCTTTGAGAAGACGCCAATCTCGCCGATGATCAATTGATGATCCTCCTCGATCTGATGCGATGCGATGCGATGCGATCCCTGTCCCTTGTGCCCCTGATGGGCTATTTATAGGGAAAGTAAGGGTATAATCGTCCCCTTTGAAGATATAGAAACAGATTGAACCGAATCTGTTTGAATCTAGAAAGTAGCCTTGCTGCGAGGCTATAATAGCTTCCGCGGAGCTAGAAAATGGCAAGTCGGTTGATCTTTCCGATGTGTTATGATCCTTTCCATATCGTTGATTGATTCTCCTTGATCCACTTACTCGTTTCAAGAGAGTCAAGAGATTGTGGCAATCACCTGCCATATTTGAATCCTGATTGGATTTGATTAGATTGAATCCGATCTTATCAGGAGATTTGATTGGTCAAAGGTTGACCATAGCAGGCTGATGGCGGAGCTGCCCGCTTTGAAGCTCATAGCGGAGCTAGAGGCAATTCCTGGCGAAGTCCGAAAAGAGGCTTTTCGGCGAAGCTGTCAGTTAGCTTCCTGGCGATGCTCTGATGATGTTAGCCTCTCAAACGAGGCTATCTCTTTGGGCTAATGTAATGCTAAATGCTAGCATTTTAGACCTGCTGAGGTCTGTTTAGAAACAATCCGGGTTCACTGTTCTGCTTGCTGGATCAGTGGAGTCCAAACCGCTCCTCGTCCCTTGGAGTTGGGTGAAAAACTGGTCTTCAGGTCGTCTGTCCCTTGTCTTTTGTAAATGTCAACAAGTTTAGACATCGTTCGGACCAATGAAAATCTTGTCTTTTTTAAGTGTCAACAACCGCTAGCGGCAAAACTAAAGCACTAAGTGCTCAGATAGCTTCATTATGTGAAGCTAATTCAACTCTTTGCAGAGTTCAGTCTTGCCTATCACGCGAGGCTAAGGTCAAAGCACTTTTGCGTGCTAAAAGCATTGCTGATTCAGTGTCGCTCCCACT